>SJYQ01001146.1:165168-218207 GCA_006410935.1 Redunca redunca | reverse complement strand
ACAAAGATATTCAAAACATGAGGTATTTACAATAATGCAATACTGAAAACAGCTTACAAAGCCACAATAGGAAAAGTAACCTCCAATGAGTTTTCTAAATACTATGAAAAATGGTTATATTTTATAAAAGGAAAAAGAAGCTCTTGAGATGCTATTATCAGTACTGTGAAAATAAGCATCAAAAAGTGACTTCAGTAAGCAAAAGCACTTTGCAAAATCTCAAACAGCATAGAAAAATGTTGGAGAATAAGTCAAAGTAGCTGTTCTTGTTGCTGCTGCTGCTGCTGCTGCTAAGTCGCTTCAGTCGTGTCCCACCCTGTGTGACCCCATAAATGGCAGCCCACCAGGCTCCCCTGTCCCTGGGATTCTCCAGGCACGAACACTGGAGCGGGTTGCATTTCCTTCTCCAATGCATGAAAGTGAAAAGTGAAAGTGAAGTCGCCCAGTCGTGTCCAACTGTTAGCGACCCCATGGACTGCAGCCTACCAGGCTCCTCCGTCTATGGGATTTTCTAGGCAAGAGTACTGGAGTGGGATGCCATTGCCTCCTCCAGCTGTTCTTGTTAAGAAATACAAACTCAATTATGAGTGTTAAAAAAATTGCTATAGCCTCTATGTGGTATGTAATTCAAAGGAAACATTAAATTTCCTTGACTGCTATGAAAAAAAAAAGTGGAAAGAAAAAAATAAAAGTATTGCCTGATAGGATTATGAATGATTTTTTTTCTGCTCTAATATGTATGCCCCATACTGCCTCCAAGTGAATGTGCATCATTTTTAGTCAAACACATTTTCAATCATGAAACCTGAGATGCCATCATTAGAATTGCATTTCTTTAGATATTGAGGTATTTGATAACCAAGACGCCTATTAAGATGGCTTAATGATGGATGGATGGGCTGCCTGAGTTGTATCAATGGAAAGTGGTAGGTGGTAGGTTGCTGCTGCTGCTGCTGCTAAGCCACTTCAGTCGTGTCCGACTCTGTGAGACCCCATAGACGGCAGCCCATCAGGCTCCTCCATCCCTGGGATTCTCCAGGCAAGAACACTGGAGTGGGTTGCCATTTCCTTCTCCAATGCATGAAAGTTTAAAGTGAAAAGGAAGTTGCTCAGTCATGTCTGACTCTTAGCAACCCCACGGACTGCTGCCCACCAGGCTCCTCCATCCATGGGAGTTTCCAGGCAAGAGTACTGGAGTGGGTTACCAGTGCCTTCTCCAAGGTGGTAGGTTAGTTGTAGAAATTTTGTGTTAGAGGATGTATCATTTAAGGATCCTATATGCCATTGAGAAAAAGACACTTTAACTATTTTAAACATAAAATGGTTTTCTTAAAGGATACTGAGTAATTCACTAAATCTCCAGGAGAGTCCAGTGATAAAGGTGGCAAGTGATGCACCCAAAATGACAGTGAAAATCATTCTAAATACATGATGAGGACACTTCTCCTGCCTCCATTGGTCTGGGTCACTGCCCTTTGCTTCCCATGATGAAAGCTTCCACTGCAGCCACTGCAAGTTCAATATTTATGCTATAGAAATGGTGACTCTCATCAGGATAGATTCTGTGGGGTCTCAGCTTCATTTTGACACTTGTTCTTTGTCAAAGTTGGAAATGAGAACATGTGATAGGTGGATAGATGGTATGTAACTTGCTTAATCCCAACTGCAGAGGACTTTAGAAAGCATCTAACATTGTTAACTTCCATGATGGGAGATGGAAGTTTTTCAAGGAAGGAAGAAGTCCTGAACTTTAGGAAGGAGATTCCTGTACTGTAGACAAAAACAAGGACAAATATCCAAAACAGAAGATAGACATTTGAGGGAACAGTTCATCCTGGTGCCCTGGACACCTAGCATGCATCCACAGAGGCAAAGACTCAAGTCACGGCTTATCTGAGTCTTGACAGAGGAACTTGTGCTTCCCCAGGTACACGAGGGGATGAAAGGTCTGTAGGAAACAGCTATGAGGCCATGGACCGCCTGCCTTCCTATCTCCCTCCTTGCCTCCTGGGCTTCAGATGAAGTGTAAGACTTTTGCTCCAGTCTCCTCAGAGCTGAGATGCAGCATAGAAAACTCAATAGTTGCCAACTAGAATGGGCTCTTCAGCAACAGTGTATTTCACAACTTGGGTTTCATTCATCTGGCTCCTTTTGTTTCCATGTCATCCTTTCTCATGTGTGGGGCTTCCCTGGTGTCTCAGATGGTAAGGAATCTGCCTGCAATATAGGAGACTTGAATTTGATCTCTGGGTCGGGAAGTTCCCCTGGAGAAGGAAATGACAATCCACTCCAGTATTCTTGCCTGGAGAATCCCATGGGCAGAGGAACCTGGTGGGCTGCAGTCCATTGGGTTACAAAAGAGTCAGACACAACTGAGGAGTAACAGTTTATTTTTTTTTTTTGGTATGTGGGACAAAGACCAGTGTAGCTTACTCTTAAAAAGACTTTTATTCTTCTGATTGCTCTCTGTGTAAGTAATAAATTGTCTAATTCTAAAAGTGGTTCACTGTATCTTTATGAGTCAAATCACTTAGGCACCAGGCTTGGCTTTGCCTTGTGTTAAATGTGTGCACAACCTAAACCTACTCGAAGAGGAGGAAATGAATTGACCCTTTTAACTGAAAACTGGATCCAAAAGCTCAAATTATGATGCAGCTGAACAAAAACAGCAGTGTATAACTGAGTCACTTTGTGAAGAAATTAACACAACATTGTAAATTAAATATACTTCAATAATTTTTTTTAAGAAAGGATTTATGTGGCAGAAAATTATGATGATCTAGTCATAGTTTTGTTGATGGTGAAAATTAAATCCTGCTTTCTGTTGTTACTGGTGATGGTCTCTATGCCAGGAAGCACACATCAGATTGGGCAGTTGCAGATAACATGGTCACTCCCAAGCCAAGGAACATCAATCTTTATATGGATGACTGAAAGGCAGTTCCTTAAAAGAAAAATTAGGCTTATGATACTAGGAGGAGGGACAACGGATGCCAAATGGTCCAGCAAAGACCTAGGTAGTAAGATGCTCAGGTAGCATCTGCCTCTTGCCCAGTTGCCAGGAGTCCCCATGTCTAGGAGCATGTATGTAAAATAGTGCTACACAACCTCTTCGCAGCCCATTTTCAAACACTTGTGTCTGCACTGAAAGGATTATAAGGCACCACCAAGGTTAAAGTGTCCAGTAATCATTACAACAGCAATCATCAAGACAGGATCAAAGGTACCAGTGGCCAACAAGAGCCAAAGGTTATCACACTCTTCCCTGGCCTGCCCTTTAGGCTCTGGGCCATCTAGGAGAAGCTGTCTACAGCCTGGAAAGAGTTCCTTTTTATCCTCATAAGGCAGTTGTCTTTTGTCTCAGTAAAGAAACATTTTGTGGGTTGATAGTAAGCTCCACATCTTCCTTCTTATTCACAGCTCTTCACCAAATTCCATGCCCCTTCTCAGCCTAAGGTGCCATCTGGCAGACCTCCTAAGACAACAGCACCTGTAAGGATGCCTCCTGGTATTCTTTGTGTGTCTTATGTGTAGGCGCTGCCCTGAGAATTCATTTACTCCACAATGTGGAATTTTGGTCAATTTTAGCTAAGCTGGAACTTGATTTCCTGGAGTCCCTCCCATGTATAGTTCCAGGTCAAGATTGGTTACAGGAAAGATTTGGGTGAGATTTGGTGAGGCTGAAGTGAAGCAGCAGCCACTGTGCTCTGTCATCATTGGTTAGAGGTGATGAGAGGCAGGGGCAAAGGTGTTGGTAGTTTCCAGTTTATTCTTGATTCCTCCTCTTCCATGTCCAGCTCTCCATCCCAACTGCTGCCCCTGCTGACCAAAAGTGGCCTCAGCCTAAGGTTACCAGATTCAGCAAATAAAGATACAGAGACATTGAGCTGAATTTGGATTTCATATAAGCAGCAATTTTTAAAAGGTGTTTAAGTATGTCCCGTGCAGTATTTGGGACATACTTGTACCTCCCAAATTATCTGTTGTTTATCTGAAATTCAAATTTAACTGGGCTTTCTGCACTTTATAATTCTTAGTGTATAGGCCTGCCTCCAGGGTCTCTCCTGAGAACTCACAGAGGCAGCAGTCACAAGAGCCAACAACCTCTATAGACTTCTACACAGTTGGAGGTGCCTAGCTTCTGGAAATCTCCTGCTCATTCACCCAGGTCCAGGAAGCTGGTTAAAAACTTTTTCCTGACCTTTACTCCCCAGATTCTTCCCACAGTGTATAAGGTGGAGTTCCTGCAATGCAGCCTTTATTCAATACTCGTTGGGTTCTACTTCCTGATTAAACACTAACACTCATTCTGACATCAGGAGGAAGGTGCTATTTTTATTCCTTTTCAACAGGAATAGAGACTGTGACACGAAGAGGTAAAGGTACTTGCTCAAGGTGACACTCCTGATAAGCAGTGAAAAGTGAAAGTGTGTTAGTCGCTCAGCTGTGTCCAGCTCTTTGAATCCCATGGACTGGGGCCTGCCAGGCTCCTCTGTCCATGGAATTCTCCTGGCAAGAATGCTGGAGTAGGTTGCCATGCTCTCCTCCAGGGGATCTCTCCAACCCAGGGATTGAACCCAGGTCTCCTGCATTACAGGTAGATCAGTTACCGTCTGAGCCACCAGGGAAGCCCATTATGAACATCTAGTATACATCATATATACATATAAATAGACTATATAGCTTATATAACATAAAATGTGTATTTCAAATATTATATTTCACATGCATGAAAACTATATAACTAGTTACATACTAGTTACTAGATACTCAGATACTAGATACTCAGCTTATGTAGAGTATTTAGCTCCAAAATTTCATAGAAACTGATTTTTCAACTCTTTTCACTGGTGGGTATCAAAATGTCACTTGTGAGCAATTGAAAACATATATACACATGTACATTTTCTCAACAGTATACATTTGGTATTTTGACATCCATTAGTAACCACAACAGTTGAAAAATCAGTTTCTATAAAACTGTAGAGCTAAACTGTCATTTAAACAAAAAGGAGTGAGTGAAACTGCTTTTAGGGTAATACTGGTGACTACTGGTGACTCCAAAGGGAAAAAAAAAAAAAAGACTGAGCTCATTAATGTTCAAATGAGGATGCCTTGGAATTGAGGTTAATAAGTTCTTGGCGTGGGAGGATTCCTGAGACAGTTTAAGGCTGTGAAACAAATTCAATGTTTAGAACAAAATGATAGATAATTCTACTTAATGAGTACACAGCAGACTAATTATTGTAATGAATATGTTTAATTAAAAAGATGTCTGCTTTCTAATGATTATACTGACTGTAAACTAGTTTAGAAAACCCCAAAGGTTGATAAAGACAATACATAAAGGCTGCAGGGAACGTTTGCACAAGGAGGGTAAATATATGTGTTTATCACTGTAGTTTAAAGTTAACATTATAGCACTCCTAGTTTCTTTTTTTTTTTCTCTCTCTCTCTCTTTTGGCTGCTCTGTGCAGCATGTGGGATCTTAGTTCCCCAACCAGGAATTGAACCCATGCCCCCTGCAATGGAAGCTCGAAGTCTTAACTACACTATCACCAGGGAAGTCTCCTAGGCTCTTTTAATATAGTATTCCAGATTCTTTAAGGCAATGCTTAGCTCAACAGAGAAGAAAGTACTTGGAAATAGATAAAGTTGTGGAAAAGCCATTTTAATATATTTTAATATGAATTTGGAGAGAATACACTTTCATACACATTTGTAGAAAAATGTGAACTGCTAAGCAGTTTCATTCAGGATGTACATGTGTGCCTGAGTGCATGCTTAGTCGCTTCAGTTGTGTCTGACCCTTGTGACCCTATGGACTGTAGCCTGCGAGGCTCTGTCCGTGGGATTCTCCAGGCAAGAATACTGGAGTGGGTTACCAGGCGCTCCTGCAAGGGATATTCCTGACCCAAGGATGGAAACCCACATCTCCTGCATTACAGATGGATTCTTTACCGCTGAGCCACCGGGGAAGTCCTCATTCAGGATATCGGCGCTAACGTCCATTCATAGAATTAAAAGATCAACCAAGCCCTTACAGCTCCAATTTGTGGTGGGACTTAGGAATAAGGTCTGGAGAAGGAAATGGCAACCCACTCCAGTACTCTTGCCTGGAGAATCCCATGGAGGGAAGAGCCTGGTAGGCTACAGTCCATGGGGTCGCAAAGAGTCAGACATGACTGAGCAACTTCACTTCACTAGGAATAAGATATAAAGCACATTTTCCGCACCACTGATGGTTCAGTGGACAGGGTGTACTTACTTAAAGCAGATAAAGGAGAGTAGAAATGAGAGTTTCAATCCAGGGCTACAAAAACGTGACCGATTCTGTCTCTTGATTCCTATGAGCATAAAGTAGTGTGCATGTGAGTACAGGTAGTGTTATCATACAGACCTTCAAGAAAATTTAAGTGTGGGGGATAATCCATCATGATTCATTCTGGGCATTTCCTGTCCTGAAACCACCTGCTTCTCTTGCCTCTTTCTGAATGGTGGGATAGAAGCAGTATTGTTCTGGAAGCAAGGATGTCCTGCTCATCAGAGCTGACTCAAATTTTTAAGAAATTTGCAAGCTGCTTATTGTACACAGACATCATTAAAATTTAACTTGTATAAGCGTAAGGTAGATAAACTATACTCAAAATACAGATAACAAATACTCAATAATACCTAATTATTTGGGAGTCTTTTGTTATCTAAGCTCTTGGGGTTATCTCCACCTATTAGATATGTACAAAGAATATACTACCTACTGCTGTACGTCTCTTTATAACTCCACTTTCAGTGATTTCATATCGGTAGTTTGAAATTGACCATGGCGGAAATATTTGCACCATGAAAATCAGCATGCACTACAAATCGAAGCTCTCCTTTGCCCTGGATGGAAATGGAATCATGTTGAAAAAAGCCCGCTTTTGGAGGGTGGTGCTTGAGCTGCTGTGTGGAGCAGAGCAAAGTGGTAACCAATGAGTCTGCAGAAGAAACCAGATGTGATCTAAACAGGTTGTCACTCTACAGAAGCTAGGTAGAGAGAAATCAGGATCTTGGCTAGGAGCTATTGAGATGAGAACTTAGAAAAGCAAACAAAGCAAGAATCTGTAAAGAATTGGATGGGGGGTGAAACTACAGAAATAGACTGACGTAAGTAGATTAGAAGGTTTTATAAGGCAGATCCTAGGCATGGACAGGGAAGATGCGTTTAAAGCCAGAACACTGATCTCTGCATTTACCCTACCTCACTTCAAACAAAACCCTGGTTTTTTTTTTTTTCTGAAATTCTCTCTTCTTTCTATATTCTTAGCTTTTAAATCTTCAATGTTTGATCTCATATTAAAAAGGAAAGAAGCCAAATTTAAAGATTTACATAGAGGTATACTTAACACTTTTAATACTAGAGCAAATGTTATATACACACACGTATACATATATACCTCTCTACTCACATGTACCCCACAAACAGGTGAACTAGAAAGTATTCACTAGGAAAAACTATTAGATCTAGAATTAGTAGCAAATATATAGGTTTATTCATTTAGCAAGTCCAGATACACGACTTTGATGACCCTAAACCATGAGCTTGTGAGCTGCATGGATAGCACTGGCTTTTACACATTTTTAACTTTTAAGTGCTGGTTCTTTCCTGGTATGATTCCATGATGTAGTGTGGCAGAAACTGAACTTCAACTGTATCCTACCCGTTTATCATTCACAAGAAGTGGGATGTTTAGATTACATCTGGTTTCTTCTGCAGACTCACGGGTTACCATCTGCCTTGGTGCTGGGGTTTGGACCTTACAGTTCCAGCTAGATGATACACCAAACCAGCAGTAGGACTTTCAACATCAAGGTTTATGCCTGGAAAAGCATCAGTCCTTCAACCAAAGGTTGAAGTCCAAGCCTTACTTTTGACTAGATTTGCTCAGCTGGAGAATTGAGCCACGGCCAGCTACCAGCAGTTTGCGGACAGCCAGATCCTTTTCTGGGAGGCTAGTCTGCAAGGGACTATTCTTGGACTCATTTATCCTTATTTCGCATTTAAGAACTGACTCATTGAAAAAGACCCTGATGCAGGAAAAGATTGAAGGCAGGAGGAGAAGGGGACAACAGAGGATGAAATGGTTGGATGGCATCACCAACTCGATGGACATGAGTTTGAACAAACTCCAGGAGATGGTGAAGGACAAGGAAGCTTGGCATGTTGCAATCCTCGAGGTCGCAAAGAGTCGGACAAAACTTAATGACTAAACAACAACAACAACTCATTGACATAAGCCTGGAATGTGAGAGATTCTAGGAATGTAAAAGATAAGTTCATCAACACATCAATTAGTCACTGTTAGATGGAAATTCAAGGATATTTTTAAAGAAAAAAGGTCTCCGGCTACCTATTTCCTAATCATTCTGGTATATCTCATCCTCCTACCAGAACCATTATTAGCAAATTAATACCCTTTTATCAACACCTAGAACAAGAATAAAAGATTTATTTTTTTCCCAGAGTGCCAGCTGTTCCAAGGGAAAGAGGGCTGATTTATCATTGACNACCATTATTAGCAAATTAATACCCTTTTATCAACACCTAGAACAAGAATAAAAGATTTATTTTTTTCCCAGAGTGCCAGCTGTTCCAAGGGAAAGAGGGCTGATTTATCACTGACCTGACGTCTGTCATGCGTGCTGGGTAGTAAGTACAACACATGCCAAATATTTGTTGTGTTATCTAACTTTTCTGTCAATTTTTTTCTCACTTCAAAAAATGTATTTTTGTATATATCTGTTTGTCTCCTTAGAAACCACAAGCTACTGATTTCTACTACAAGCTTTCAAAGGGCTATGCCTTCATATGTGTGGTAACTGGAGGAAAATTAGCTTAACAGGTGATATCTATCATTGGATAACTTTTTAGTAAAATCAGATCTGATTATGTCTAAGATTTGAAGAACATTGAAGGTACAAATTACCTGGGGAAAGATTCCATTCCCTTTCCTGTGTGATGAGATACTCAAGGCAAAATTGGCTACCCAAAATGGTTTTATTGGTTGTTTTTTTTTTTTTAAATATTGGCAACACTACTCTTTTCTGTCTTTATAAATACCAATCCTTTTCTCTGTGGATTGTAAAGTCATTTTCTATTGGATAATTTTAAACAATTATCAAAATGAAAAACCAATGTCAAATGTGTGTGTGTGTGTGTGTGTGTGTGTGCATTTTAAGTGTTAGTGTTAGTCACTCAGTAGTGTCTCTGACTCTTTACAACCCCATGACTGTAGCCTGCCAGGCCCCTCTGTCCATGGAATTCTCCAGGCAGTAATACTGGAGTGGATAGCCATTCCCTTCTCCAGGGACTCTTCCCAACTCAGGGATCAAACCTGGGACTCCTACATTGCAAGAAGGTTCTTTACCATCTAAGCAATAAGGGAAGCCCATATATGTATATAAACACACATACACCCTTTTCAGGAATAATTTCTATGATGTATTACTAATGATGTTTAATACTTATCAGGTACTTACTTCGTGATAGGTACTACAATAAATGATCCACGTATATTTTCCAATCTGCAGAATAATACTGCCTCCCTATAGAAGTATAGTTAAAAATATAGAGACCGGGGACTAATGATAATAAGAAACATTCTGTAAAATGTAAAATTAAAATGTTTTCTTCTAAGTTTAATAAAGTTGTATACCTTCCACCATGCTTAGCAAAATAATTGAGCACTCACTAAATATTTATCAGAACATCATATTTGTGAGCATTCTACAGTTTGAAATCTTATCTTCTATTTCACCTTACCTCACAATAGCCTAGAAGGTGGAGAACTACAGGAAAAAAACCTCCATTTTAAGGATGAGGAGTGAACCTCAGGAAAGTTAATTGATTTGTTCAAGACAAGCAAGTCTCTTTGCTCGGAAGTTTCTAATTTTACTTCCTCACCCCACTGCTCTCTCATTCATTGTTGGATGGTTTCAACACTTGAGTGTCAGTTTATTCTTTACCTGAGTTATCTTTTTAAAGCTTGTGTTTCATAAGTTTAGTCCCACACCCTAACCTTGCACTGTGCTTATCGGGTCATTAGGATAAAGTTCATAGGCTTAAACATGACGTAGAAGGCTCTAGAAAGAAACCAAACTTTTACCTAACTCCCTGGCTTCATCTCAAAGTCCACTGATTTCACTCCATTTCTGAACACCAAGCTCCTCCTTGAATGAAGGTCCTCATACATGCTTTTCTACCCTTCGGTCAAGCCAGCTTTTATTTATCATTCGGGTTTATGATTAAGCCACTTAACTTTCCCCAAATTCTCTCATTAGAAGACTCTTTGTTATTATCTTACATATGCTCAATATATAGAGAAAGCATTTATCAAGGTCTTTTTGGCTGTGCTGTGGAGGGACCAATTCCTTAGTCGGTTTCCCAAAGTACAAGATATAGTGAGAAAGAAAGCTTATTTCCATGGTGGAGGGCTAAGAGAAGACACATTCTCAGATTTCCTTTCATCTACAACGCAGATGAATGTGCTAGGTTTAGCAAATTAGATACACCTTCCAGATTCAGATGAGAAGCTAATAACTCAAGGAAGCATAAACAAAAGAAGACTTATTCCAGGACTTCCCTAGTGGTCCAGTGGCTAAGAATTCACCTTGCAATGCAAGGGACACCAGTTCCATTCCTGGTCTTGGAAGATTGCACATGCTGCGGAGCAACTAGATCCGTGGGCCACAACTACTGAGCCTGTGTTTTAGAGTCCAGAAAAGGCAACTACTGAAGGCCTCATGCCTGTGCTCCACAATAAGGGAAGCCACCTCATCAAGAAGCCCATGCACCTCAACAAGAGAGTAGCTCCCCCTCTCTGCAGCTAGAGAAAGTCCCTACGCAGCAACAAAGACCCAGCACAGCCAATAAATAAATAAATAAATAAATATGTTTTTAAAAGGTTTATTCCAAAGTGGTGAGAGTGGCTGACATTCAGTTTTGAGGGATCACAGAGGCATCAACAGCACTGGGGCTGATATAGAATCTTTGATCCAGTTCTGCCGATGTAAGCAGTGGCAAGTCATGGATTCCAGTGATTGGTGGAGTTGCAGGTAGTGCCCTCTCATTAGACTAGTTTTGTAGCTTAATTTGGGCCATGTGCATGCACGCTAAGTCACTTTAGTCGTGTTCAACTCTTTGTGACCCTGTGGACCATAGCCTGACTGTCTCCTCAGTCCATGGGATTCTCCAGGCAAGAATACTAGAGTGGGTTGCCAAGCCCTCCTCCAGGGGATCTTCCCAACCCAGGGATCGGACCGGTCTCCTGCATTGCAGGAGGATTCTTTACCATCTGAGCCACCAGGGAAACCACCCACCGTTATTCCCATACAGTTTCTGAGCTTGGCTTCCCAAATGTCCTGCCAGATCTATAAACTACTTCATGTCTTTTCATGTGTAATGTAGTAAATTACATTTCTGTTTAAGTCAGGTTCATTTTCTGCTGCTTGCAATTTAGAACCCTAAAAAGACATTTTTGCGTTTCATAGCCTTATGATTTAGATCAAAAAAAGAACTGAAGGCATTGTGAAAGATGTGACTTTTAGGAAGAACCTTGAAATATAGATTCAAAGGTTGTAGAGGGATTATTCAAGGGGCTGGACAATTGGAAGTATGAACAAAGACACAGAGGTTGGAATAATCAGAGTTATGAGAAATCTGTGGTTTACCTAGAATTTAATATGTCTGTTAGTCTTTCAGTTGTGTCAGACTCTTTGCAACCCCATGGACAGTAGCCCATGAGGCTTCTCTGTCTATGGGATGCTCCAGGCAAGAATACTGGAGTGGATTGCCATTTCGTTCTCCAAGAATATAATGTATCCATCTATTATTGAGAGAGGAGTAATGAGATAGCTGATTCTAATTGTGGATTTCTCTATTTCTCCTTGTATTCTATTATTTTTGCATCACTTATTTTCAAAACTCTGTTATAAAGTGCACAAATACTAGGAGTTTTTAAGTCCTTCATAATAAACTGACTCTTCTATCATTATTAAATAACACTCTGGTAAATAACAGTTCTGGTAAAAAATTTTGGCATTGAAACCTATTTAGTATGATATTAATAGAGCCCCCAGGCTGTCTTCTGATTGTTTTTATTATGATGTGCTTATTATATTATTGAAAGGCGTTTTTCTGCAAATAGAATTTTAGGTTGTCAGTTTTTCCTTTTTTCCCCTTTTTTCTCCTAGTAGTTTGTAAGTGCTGCTCTACTCCTTGCTTGCATTGTTTCCAAAGAGAAGTTTGTTGCATTCTTTGTTTCCTCTGTATGTCATGTGTCTTTTTACTGGTTACTTTGAAAATTGTATTATTGTTTGTAAGAAATTTGATTAAGATGTTTTTCTTGTGGATTTTTTCATATTTTTAATTCCTGAGGTTCACTGAATGAATTAGATCTGTGGATATAGTTTAGCTAAAATTTGGAAAAATTTCAGCTATTTTTTCTATAGATTTTTTTTTTCTCTCTTCTCCTTCTGAAACTGTAATTACTGGTATAGCAAAACATTTGCAAATATCCCCCTACTCACTATGTTGTTCACTTTCTTAGTCTTTTTTTTTTTGCTCTATATGTTTCCATTTTATTTTCTGTCTTCATTTTAACTGATATTTTCTTCTATGTCTAACCCAGTGCTAATCCTCTGCAGAATTCCTTTTTTTTTTTTCATCTCAGACATTGACACCATGTCTAGAGGTTCAACTTGGGTCCTTTTTACATGACATACTCAATCTCACTGTATATTTTTAAAAATATGGAATACATTTATAATAATTGCCAATGTTTTTTCTACAATACAGTCATCTATATCATTTCTTGGTCTGTTGATTGTGGTTGATTGCTGTCCTCATTATGATTAAAATTTTTTGCTTCTTTGCAACCCTGGTAATTTTTAATTGGATGCCAGACATTGTGAACCTTGGGTACTGGACATTTTGTATTCCTCATATTTTTGCTTGGTCTGTGATTCAGCTAATTGAAAATGATCCGAGCATTTTGAGGCTTTTAAAAAATTTTTGTAAGGGAAGACCAGAGCAGCCTGCTGTCTAAGGTTGACTTTGCCCCAGTACTAAGGCAACGCTTATCAGAATACTCTATCCATGCATGCTCAGTCATGCAGTCATGTCCGACTCCTTATAACCCCACTGACTGTAGCCTGTCGGCTCTTCTGTCCATGGGATTCTCCAGGCAAGGGTAATGGAGTGGGTTGCCATTTTCTTCTCCAGGGGACCTTCCCAACCCAGGGATAGAACCTGTATCTCCTGCATTGGCAGGCAGATTCTATACCACTGAGCCATTAATTAGGCAACTTTATACTCTGGATTGTGGACACATGAACTATTCCTGTCCCTGTGTGAATTCCTGAGATTAGTCCTCTGCTCCTTTGGAATGCTTCTTCCTTCAACTCAGATAAGTTACTTTTATTCGCTGATAGATATTTGTCTGAAGATTTAAGGGGACCCTTTGCTGACCTTCTAAGCATTTTCTGTATGCAGCTCTTCCCTCTTTAGTGCTCTGTGAACTCTGGTTCTCTCTGCACCTCCCTCCCTTCAAATTCTCAGATGTACCACCTCAACTCACAGAGATAATAGAGACAGCTGCGCTTCACCAGGGTCTTTCTTCCCCTTTGCTGGAAAGTCAATAAGCTGAGAAATTACTGGATTCCTGTCATTTCTTTCCCATCTCTACAGGCTCCCTATTCTGCATGACTTGGTATGCAACGTCTGAAAACCTGTGTTTCACATATTTTGTTTGGTATTTAGCTGTTTCAGCCAGGAAGGTAAATCCAGTACTGGTTATTCTTTCGGGGGCAGAAGTCAAGTGTTGCTGTTTTGATGATGAGGGAGACTTGGATATCTTCATAGATGGAGAAAGATCAAGTGTAAAGTAGAAACTGAAAACTGAAGAGAAAGAAGAGAAAATTAATGGAATAATTCCCTAAATGAACTACAAAGGGGAAATAATGAAAAGCTGAGATAGAGATAGAAATGCTTCTTTTGAAACAGGAAAATAGGGGGGAGAGTAATGGTTATGAAGCAGAGAAATGTAGATGCAGAGTTCACATGGTCAGCTGGTATTACCTGAGCCCCTGTTATGTAATGTGAGTAAAGCTCACCTACTTCCTGAATGGTGGGAAAGGCGATGGAGGAGGGACAGAGTGCAGTGTAGCTCCCAGCAAGAATTCCCCAAGTCACTCTTTCCAAATCCTCACTCCTCAGCTTTCTTATTCTTGAAAGAAGTGAGAGATGTGTGCCTTGTCTCCTGGCGCTTCCACTGAACTTTTCAATGTTTTGTATGCTGTTTCATAACACTAGCTAAGGAATATGAGACAAGCAATATCCATTTAGTGAAGCAAGAGTTTTAAGCGCAGTAAGCACAACAGGTTAGGGAAACACAGATGGGAGGCAATCCTACACAATCTTCAATAGCCGGAGAAATGCTGCCATAACGAATTGGCTCTTAGGACCCAAAGGAACTATCCTGAAAATAATTATGGGGTAGAGGAGTGGTAAGAAGAAAGACTGTTCCTCTAGAAGGAAGAGAATGTGTAAAGATCTGGTGGCAAGAGAATTTCTGGAACTGTAGGTGGATTAATAAAACTGGCGGAGGACAGAGAATGCATCAGAAGCTACATCCCAGGAAAACCTTGAATGCATTCTGGGGGGTTTCAAATGGACAGTAGAGAATCCTGAAGGAGTTTTAAGTAGAGGTGTGACTGCAATCAATTTTGTGTTTAGATATGATTCTGACAGCAGTGTAGAAAATGCAAAAGAGGGAAAGATGACTATTAGAGAGAAAAAGATGGTAGAACTGCCAGACCTTGTAACTGGTTAAATATGTGACTACCAAGGGAAACAAACCCTGCTGTTTGTCTTGGATAACTGGATAGATGGATGGTCCTGTTTCCTGTGAAACAAGTATTACTGGTTAGAGATCCTAAAACTCCTTGTAAAGCAGGAGAAAGTAGGGAAGGTTGCAATGGCTTAAATTTGTTTTCATACTTTGAACATATTGTCTACTTGTGCCAAGCACAGAGATGGGAGACAGTGAAAGCAGCTATGGGATAATAAGTGAGAGAAGTGGGGGAGGGGCAGTGGAAGAAATTGACACCTCGGAATCCCTGACTAGATAACATGAATTAATAATGGAAACAAAAGTCTTAAGAGTAGAATCTGAGAGCAGATCCAGCTGATGGGTTGAACTCACACAGCAGAATATGTGGCTGTGTGGATTAATTTATAGTAAAGTACAAAATGGGAGGCAACATGTGAGACGAGCACAAGCATCTCTAAAATACTTTCTCATAAGCACGAGATGGAGAGGGAAGCCAGAAATGAGAGAATTAGGAGGGACTGAAAGGCTGGAGGTCAGTGGACTGAGAAACAAAGAAGACTTAGATGGATAGATGTCAACCTTCAAGAAAACAGAGGAGTGAAATTCCAAGCAATAAGGTGGCCCAGGTGTGATTCAGGTGTGGTTCAGCTCATTGAAGATAGCAAGAAGTTGTAAGGCAAAAAATTGTTTAAATTGTCATGAATATGAAGCATAACATTCCAAAACATGGGGTCTAAAAGAAGTCTGTGAGCAAGGTAAAGGTCATGTTGAGGATCGATAAACCAGGGAAACTGGATGTGGAAAAAGAGAAAAGTGAAGTTGTGAAGAGCTCACAGTCAACTGTATGGAGGAAGAGAGTGATGAGGGGCCGGGGTGAGGAGTGCTTTTCTTTGATTCCACAGCTGCTGCCTTCATTAGAAGGAAACTGGTGTCATCAAGAGTAGACAGATCATGGTAGTGATCATGAGGGAAGAAAACCATTCTAGGAAGGAACCCATTTTTTAACAAATAATATGTCACAATAATAGAAGAGGTCTCAATGATATATTTTTTATTCCGCTTGTCATTGTGGAAGCAGAAAGAAAGCAGGTATAGTCCAGGATGGTAGCGGATGCATGGATCAGCAAGGAAGGTGCTAAAGGGACACAATGAAGTTTTCCCCTTCGTGGTAATTTTAAACAAGCACAATTAAGACTCTTCTAAGTCACTAAAACGTCAAAGTCATTATGCTTTGTTGTTCAGTCACTCAGGGTTTGTGTCCGACTCTTGCAACACCGTGGGCTGCAGCACCCCAGGTTTCCCTATTCTTCACCATCTCCTGGAGTTTGCTTAAACTCATGTCCATTGAGTCAATGATGCCTTCTCCTCCTGCCCTCAGTCTTTCCCAACATCAGAGTCTTTTCCAATTTTATGCTTATTCATTGAAATTTTGGGGGTCCATCACTATAGCTGCACATCCTCATGATGAATAATTTGAAGAGGTCTTCCTTTTGGACACACTTGAAGTGTTTACTGAGAGCTGTTTGGCAGTAAATAAAATAAAACAATCATGTAAGATCATTCCCTGACAGTCTGAGCCTGAAAACTCAAAGCGGGTAGAGAACTCAAAAGCAGGTTCATTGATCAAACCACTGAAATTTCCTATTAGATAAATGCCACACACTAAGTATCAGGAAGTGATGACATGAAGAGGTGGGAAGATAAAAGATCTAAACAAAAGGTTTCACTCACCCTGTTTTATGGTTTCTACTCTGATGCTGCCACCACACCTATGAGTTTTGCTTATTAGTATAATAAAGAGAAAGAATGACTAAAATCTGATGACCAATGCATACAACTAAACATGGTTCCTCAAAGGCTAAACCTGACAGACAAGATTAGTATTCAATTAGTGTCTGATGATCTTGCCTAATACTTTTTCAGTCTGCTCGACATGTGTTTCTATGTTGCTGTGTATAGCTTTGCTTATCTTCAGCTGATCTTTGAGAAAATTTATCTCATTTGTTTTACTTATAAAATATTGACATTAAGACCAAATATAAAATGGGGGTAAATTGGGGCAGGGAATCCAAACCATACATAGAATCTTAAAAAAAAAAAAAAAAATCCTTCTAAGTGTTTAAAAGAAAACAACAGGATCTTCTCTCATGGTCCAGTGTTTAAGAAGCCACCTTGTAACACAGGGGGCCTAGGTTTGATCCCTGGTGGAGAAACTAAGATCCTACATGACTTTGCAGCAAAGAAGACCTCCTGGGGCAACTACTGAGCTCCTGCAAAACAAGGAAAGTTCCTGCATGATGCAGGAAAGATCCCAGGTGCCCCAACTGGGACCTGGTGCAGCCAAATAAATAAATGAATAGTTTTTAAAAAACAGCAACTCATAAGTTTCAATCAGGTTAAACCAATAAGTAAAGCTTTATGTGGAAAACATAACATGCAATTTCATGTCTACAGAACAGTATGATTTGTGCATATGAAAAATTAGAAAAATAGTCATCATTCTATCAGCTACCATTTAAAGAGCACTTACTTGGGGTTTACTATTTTCATGTTGTATCATGTAATTCAGACATCCATATAGAGCAGATAACCTCAACCCTATTCCACAGATGAGCACACCACTGGCATGCAAAGCAGCTGGTTCCCTGCCCACATCCACGGCCAATAGATGTTGGCAGTGACCCATCCGACTCCACCAGGCGACAGCGTCCTAGTGGTGTTTTCGAAATCCCACAAACAAGAGTCTCATTTAAAATTGATCCACTCCTCTTTTTAGGTGTGACTGATGACCTTAATTTTACCTTGAGTCACAGCTCCAAGACCTGACTTGTAATTATATTGAGGAAAGTGGGATAGGGAAGCTGTGAGAGTTGGGGGAAGGACAGGTGAAGGAAAACAGGTGGAAACTACGGGGAGGGAGACTAAGGGGGGAAAATAGAGTAGAGAAGTGGAGCCAGGAGCGCTGGCCGCTGGGTGGCACAGGGGACCGGCAGAGCGTGCGCAGGAAGAATCGGGCCAGGTGGCCGCCGCACCTGTGCACGTGACCCGCGCGGGCGCCGTGGCGGAGGCGCGCTCACCTGGGCCCACGTGACGGGGCGGGGCCCGGCCTGGCCGAGGAAGGCGCGGCCACGCCCCCTCCCCTCCGGAGCGGCGCGCCAGGACCCGGCGGGCCGGAGCGGCGGCGGCGGCGGCGGCGGCGGGAGCCCGGGAGGCGGAGGCGGGCGGAGGGAGGCGGCGGCGCGCGGAGACGCAGCAGCAGCAGCATGTCGGCCGGCGGAGCACCAGTTCCGCCGCCTCCGAATCCCGCCATGTCCTTCCCCGCGCCGCGGATCACCCTGCCCGCCGGCCCCGACATCCTGCGGACCTACTCGGGCGCCTTCGTGTGCCTGGAAATTGTAAGTGGGGCAGCCTGGGCGAGGGTCGCGTCCTGTGTGGCGAGGACGGGCGGCCGCATCCTGACCGCCNCTGACCCCCCCCCCCGAGCGCTGTCTCCCTCTGCGCGGTACCCCCGCTCCCGTCCCCCCGACGTGGCCTCCTCCGGGCGCTCCTACCCGGGTCCTCCCGGTGCCCAGCGCAGCCCGCATCTGGGCGGCGGCGCCACCGCCCGGGCCCTCTCGCCTGGCACCTGTTACGCGGCCACTTGCTCCTCTGATGGCGACAGAAATGGTCCCGGGAGAGCGATCAGGAGGCTCCGCGGGACGGTGGATTGGAGACTTGGAGAGTAGACGGGCGATTTGGGTTTGGGGGTACCGTCGGAGACCCCAGGAGGCTTGCCCGGGGTGGGAGGCGCGCGGGCCTGGAAGCCTCGCCTGTTGCTACCTGCCATTTTATTGGGTGGTGCAAGGTGTAGCCGATAACTGGGTGACTAGGAGGCCGCCAGGATGTGGAAAGCGGGGGCGGGAGGTACCAGGAAGAGGAGGAGGAAGGCTAAAGACCTGGGCACTTTTTTTTGGTTTTGGTTTTCCCGTTTTGCTACTCTGAGCGCCCTTTGGATCGGGGAGAGGAGCAGGGCTCAAGAAGCAGATCAGGGGAAAGGTGAAGCGCAGACGGTTGCCCTTGGCAGTAGCTAATGCAGTGAACTGAGGCTGGTAGGGGAAAGGTACAGACGTGGCTGTCAAGTTCCTAGCTGCCTGCCTTGGCGCCTCTCCCTTCCTCATCTACCTTTGAGACTCAGCCCAGTTCCTTGGGCTTAGGTGACCGTCGAGTTATCCGGCCTGTCGTGCAGGCTTCTTGGGCTGCAGACTTGAACTTTTAAAACGTCATTTTATGGATTTGGGAGGTTTTGAAGCTCACTAGGAAAAATGTTCAAATATAAATTGGGCAACCTGAGGTTGCATCATGCCCTGAGAACGGCAAATACAGAGGGAAATGTTCGCGAGTCGGCGCCTTTTCTGCAGGCGGGTTTTGTTTGCTCGCTTTGGAGTTTTCTTTTCGTCCCCTCAACCCCCTCCTTTGCGTTTGCATAACCTGGATTTGGGTCGCTTAGGTTTCACTTTTGTGCTTGCGGGGCTGGGACGCCTGGTGAGCATTGGTTTTCCGCCCTATTGTGCTAAGGGCACCTTAAGTTAGGTTTTAGCTCAGATTTATATCTGAAAAAGAAGACAAGTTAAGTTCCAGGCTTTAACATCAGTAATCGGATCGTGACTGCGAGGCTGGAAGAGGCCGATTTGAGTCTGTGCCCAGTTTGGAAGTATCTGAATACTTGGGATGAGGGACGAGCATCCAGGTGAATAGGGCCAGGAGAGGGTGGCTTTGTGCGGTCTGCACCGCTAGGCCAAGGGAGACAGTGTAGACCAGTGAAGGCTTGGTGAGAAAGATTTCACAGGTTCTGGGCCACTTGAGTTTGCTGTTCTTCAAACTCCAGTTGTTTGCATACCTCTGTCAGAAACTGAAAGTGAAGTCGCCCAGTTGCGTCCGACTCTTTGCCACCCCATGGACTGTAGCCTGTCAGGCTCCTCGGTCCATGGGATTTTCCAGGCAAGAGTGCTGGAGTGGATTGCCATTTCCTTCTCCAGGGGACCTTCCCGCATTGCAGGCAGATGCTTTACCATGGGAGCCATCAGGGAAGCTCACCTCTGTGAGAAGTTTCTGCCATATCCACTTGTTCTAGAATTTACAGATTGTGCGCTTAAATGCGTTTACCTTCTGCACTTCAGTACCTTATCTTAGCCTCATCCTAAGCATTAAAAACATGAATTCTCAAATGTGATATGCTGGTTATATTTCTCTAATATTTATTAAAATAGATACTTGTAAATACATACATATGTAAATATATATGGGCTTCCCAGGTGGTGCTAGTGGTAAAGAACCTGCCTGCCTATGTAGGAGATGTGAATTCAGTCTCTGGTTTGGGAGGATCCCCTGGAGGAAGGCACAGCAACCCATTACAGTATTCTTGCCAAAGAATCCCATGAACAGGGGAACCTGGCAGGCTATGGTTCATGGGGTCACAAAGGGTTGGATATGAATGAAATGACTTAGCAAAGCAGAGCAGGTGTGTGTCTATGTAACGATATGTGACATACATATGTGTATTTATATGCAAAGAAGGCTTATCCCTGTGCTATCAAATCACACGCCATCTCAAGAACCACCTGTGTTTATCTGACACTTTCTGGAAACTCTGCTTAATTCTGAGGGAAAAAAGTGGAAAATGATTTATTCTATTTCCTCTCCCCCACCCCAATATCCTCTTTATCTAATCCAGTGGTTCTCAACTCCTGCCATACTTAATTGCTCAGGCAGATTTTCAAAATAGTCCCTAGGCCAGACTAATTAAATCATACTCTCTAGGGGAGCACCTCAAGTCCGTGAGGTTTTTTCAAAATCTCCCCAGAGGTACTAATGTAGTCTTGGCTGAGAACCACCAAGGGAGACCTTTATGGGACTCTGTTGACAAGAAGCCTCTCTCTCTGCTAGAACTTTTGCCTCGCTCCATTCTAGAAGTCCCAGACTTCTGGATATTTCAGTCCCAGAAAAATCCAGTGTCTTTCCTCTTGTCTCTTCATTTCCTCTTCTTATCCCACAAGCACTTCTAGGATCTTTAGATAGAATGGCATCACTTCCGAAAGCCACTTCCATTTATTTTCACTTGTTATGGCCAAATATCTTGATAGGTTGCAATCTGAGCCCCACATTACCTTTCATTTGATATCAACATCCCTCCTTCCCAACCCAACCCATGAAAAATCAAAGGACCAAAATATTTCAGTGGAATTGGTGACCTTAGAGAAAGCAGAGACCACATTGGAACCAAAGTATAGCTGCTTCTTGGCCCTGCATAGCACTATTGGATTGTGTGCTCCAAGAGAGCTGAGATGGAGACCATCTTGGTCCCCTCTTACTATCTAGAAAGTCCACTCTGAGGAGGTGCACAGGTATGAGCAAAGGAGACACTTTTAAAGCACCTTTGGTCCTTAGTTTCTTAATTTCCCTCTAATGTTCTGATCCCTTGAAATTGTTGAGTCTCCCATGGCTCCTCTTCAGAAATTCCTCTCTATAAATTAATGTGAGAAGTAGTTCTATACACTGATGATCACCTTTCTGGGGACCCCTTATTTGAGCTTCTGCCAAGGTTTCGAAATATGCCCAAACTCCTTAATTTTGACCTTTTATCAAATCTACTTGTCCTTGCGATTTCTTAATGTCCTAGTGCTGTCAAAACTGAACACTTGAAAAGCGAACCTGAAAAAGATGGGCTGGGCTATCAATCATCAATGAAACCATGATCTTGGAGTTCATGTCTCACACTAAGCAGTAACTTTGCTCCAATAATTTGATTTCAATTCACCTTATTGTACCATATTCACAGTCTCTCAAGTGTAAGGTAGTTATTGGGGAGATAACTCAAAAGATACAGGTATTGTCAGCCTCCAAACACCAGGTAAAGTAGTTTATAGTGCTGGGTTCCCAGGTGGAGGTAGTGCACCTCTTAGACACCTAAGCTGTCCGCCTCTGGCATTTTGCACTCAGCTGTACTTACCAACATGTGCTTGCTATGAAGAGTTTAATACTGTTAGTTTTGCAAAGCAAAGCCTTTTAGTTTAAGATGGGAAGCCTTCAAAAGTTATCATTTTCAAAATCTAATGATTTGATTCAGTGGTTCCTTAATTAATGTTTTCCAAATCATTCACCAGGTAATTAGTGAATATCTGTTGTGTACAAGACATCATTCTAGGAACAAAGATGTTTAGACGCTGCCTCACGTGAACGAGCTTATAACCTAGTTGAGAGGATATGTCTCCAAATAACTACCATTCAGAGAATAAAGACTCAACCATGGAAAGTGAACTATAGGCAAAGCACTCTCCAGGCAGGTCTGTTTAGGAAGATGCCATTGGAGTATCTGAACTTTTGGGCTGAGCAAGCTGTTTCCGGTTCTTGTCCTTAATGAGCTTGTCTTGTATTAAAATAATGCACAAGAAGATCAGAAGTATGAATGTATTAAACATGGAAAAGAGTAAAGGTCATTATCGTATTCAGTGTGTTTCACAGTTTCAGTGTTTAGGAAACCATCTGCATTCCCCCAGGATAATCCTGAACATCTCTCTCTATGTGAGATAGTCTGAGACTCTTATTCATAGGCTTCCAACTGCAGTGTTTAGGATGCCACAGTAATTTTATGTATTCCACAAATGATTAAGAACCAGCTATGCATCACACCTTCTTTTATGCCCTGAAAATAGGATAATTAACATAACTCCTGCTCTTAAAAGAAATTCCTATACAGTGAAGTAAAAGCCAGGAAAGAATTATAATGCTATGTTTGAAGGGATAAAATTGGTTTATGAAAAGTACCGTTGAAAAACAAGGTGGAGTACATCTGGCCACTGGGAAAGTCATATCAGGCAGCTTCAATGGGACGGTGACATTTGAATTTAACCTGAAAGTATGAGTAGAGGTTCAATAGACAGAAAAAAAAAAAAATGGGAAAGAGAATTCCAGGTAGAAACGAGAATATGTGCAAACCCCAGAGACAAGAAGGACCATGGCATAGAGGTTCTGGCAACGATTACTGTTTTTCGACGTGTATTTTTTTACATGACTCGTGGGAAGGTGGCAGGGAAGAAAAAGGGCAGGTAGAGTTCAGGGTGTGGTTTGCTGAGAAATGATCAGCCAAGGCATAACATTTATTCTGTCTGTGATGGGGAGCTGCTGAAGGACAGAGATAAACTTGATCAGACTTGTGTTGTAGAAATCTTTGAGTTGTAAAGGTTGGTCACTAATGCAGAGAGATTGAAGGTAGGGACGATAGCTAAGGGGCTTATTGCAGTAGTTTCGATGAGGTATAATGCAAACCAGAAGTATGACAAAGAAAAGAAGCAGAAAAGAGACACAGACCTGATGTTTAGAAGGTCAGCCATGATGTAAAGTTTTGACGTGGCCTGAAATGATCCTAAACCAAACTTGAGTATAATATATAACACAAAGGAATTGTACCAGAAAAACAAAATGTTAGTGAAAGGATGATGGGGAGGGATGGGCTATGCAGCAGGCATGTGCAGTCATGCAGATAAATCTGTGGCAAGGATTTCAGGTTATTTTCAACCCACAGATTTGACTGTAGATGGACTAACACATAGCACCTTGGTTTAAAGTTTCCCACATTTCAGTTCTTCATATTTCTTACGGAGCTGCCAATCAGGGCAAATGACTGCTGAAAATAATCTTTGGCAGGGGCTGTTTTTTTCTCTTATGAAGTTTTAAAGACTCCTTTCTCATGGATAGAGATTCTTAACTCAGAGGCAAAGGAAAAATCTTACCTAAGAATTAAAATCCTTTTAAAACAGGGAAATATACTCACAGATAGCCCCGTCTTCACCACTGCAGACACACAACGTCCCTTTGCAACCATTATCTATTTTCTGGGTGAGAGAGGAAAACTCTACACAGTCAAAACTGTTGAAAACCTTGACCTTGAGCTCCAAAGGAAAAGGTAAAGGAGAGATTTGTCTTGTGGAGTCCTATAGAAATGTTATATCTGGTGGTAGGAGCCAGGGATGGAGTGTGTCTGCATTGATACAACCGAATAGGAAAGACTGTGTAATGACAGGGGACAGGATCCAGGCTGGTGTACCCAATACCACACGTGTGCAGTACTTAACAAACGCTGTGTGATTGTTCTGCAGGACAAATTGAAGAGTGTGTGAAAATATTTCAGGGAAACTGACTGGAGCGGGGAAGGGCAGCTTTGAAGTATGCCTGCTTAAAGTCTTGTCCAGTTTCTTTCTGGAAGAAAGGAAACATTTTATTTAAAAAAAATTTATTTATACTGTTGTGTGAAAATTATATAACTCTTCATGTAGAATTCATTCACAGTGCTTTTCAGGTCTGTTATATTCTTCGGCTTCTCTGTATATTCTTGCTACTAATTTTTGAGAGTTTGAAATTGAAATTCCAACTAAAAATCTTAATTTATCTACCTAAAAAATAATCATGATATATATAGTGGAACTCTATGTAACCTTGTTCTATATCTTCCAAGTCTCCTGTAAATGTGTTATCATACTTTCATAATTTAAAAAAATAAAAAAAGAGAATAGTAAAAACTAAATGGAAAAATCTAGGTGCTGTAGGTATTCACTGTAAAATTCAGTCTTTTCTGTATGATTTTTTTTTAATAATAAAACATTGGAGAGGAAACAAAAATTTTTTATTGAAATATAGAAGTTTGATTTACAGTGTTGTGTTAGTTTCATATTAACAGCAAAGTGATTCAGTTATACATTGTTGCTGTTGTTTACTCACTAAGTCATAGCCAACTCTTTGTGACCCCATGGACTGTAGCCCATCAGGCTTCTCTGTCCATGGGATTTCCCAGGCAAGAATTGTGGAGTGTGTTGCCATGTCCTTCTCCATATATAAGTGTACATATTTTTTTTACATTCTCTTTCATTATGGGTTATTACAAGATATTGTGTATAGTTCCCTGTGCTATACAGTAGGTCCTTATTGATGCTCTATGTTTTGGATAGTAGTGTATATATTTTCTACTATCCAAGTTCATTTTTAGCATTTTTTTAGATTCCACATATAAGCAGTATCATATGATACTTGTCTTTCTCTTTCTGGCTTACGTCACTTTTTTTTTTTTTAAGTACGATCATCTCTAGCTCCATCCATGTTGCTGCAAATGGCATTATTTTATTCTTTTTATGGCCGAGTCCACTGTGTGTATATACCACACCTTCTTTATCCATTCGTCTGTCAGTGAACAGATTCCATGTCTTAACGATTGTTGATAATGCTGCAATGAATACTGGGGTGCATTTATCTTTTCAAAATATGATTTTCTCAAGATATTTGTCCAGGAGTAGGATGGCTAGATTATATGGTATCACTATTTTTAGTTTTTTAAGGAATCTCCATTCTGTTCTCCATGGTGGATGTACCAATTTACATTCCCAACAACAGGGTAGGAGTGTTCCTTTTTCTCCACACCTTCTCCAGCACTTATTATTGCCCAACATCGAAAATGTCATGACTCTTCTTCAGGAGCTTATAGTTTACTTGACTTTCCTGTGTCCTATTTTGTATGAAAAGGGCCATGCCCTTGAATAGTCATGACAGACAACATTCCTAACTTTTGTATAATAGCTTTCAGGATAAAAAGAAAAATAAGAGGCAAGGACTTGTACAGTCCTTGTTGATGCTGAAGCATTGGTATTTCTGCATGAATATTTTAACATATGAAAAACAGATTTTAAAAATCAAGGGAAATTATAAATAAGAGTAAAAAAGAGCCAGAACATACATCTCCCCTATAATATGGGCTTTCCATTTTAGGGTTAGTAGATGGAGGAGCCTGGTGGGCTATAGTTCATGGGGTTGCTAAGAGTCAGACATGACTGAGCAACTTCCCTTTCACTTTTCACTTTCATGCATTGGAGAAGGAGATGGCAACCCACTCCACTGTTCTTGCCTGGAGAATCCCAGGGACGGGGGAACCTGGTGGGCTGCCGTCTCTGGGGTCGCACAGAATCAGACACAACTGAAGCGACTTAGCAGCAGCAGCAGCAGCAACAGCTATTTGAGAAACCAAAACGGAAGTCAGATGGACAAGAAAAAAGTCTAATTCTTTATGAGGTTGTCAGATGTATTTTTAAATCTTTCAAATGTAAATTGAAATAGCAAATCCTCATTTGCATTAGGTCTTTTCTGTAGATGTCATTTCTCATTGCTTCTCAGAATTTGTCCTTTTTTTCCCTGATTAAAAACAAAACAAACAAAACGCCTTGACAGTGTTTGCTTCTGAGAACTGTACCAGGGCTAGTCCAGGACCAGTTTGAATGGAAATCAGCATGGTGAGAAGGCAGATGGTGATTAATGGAGAGGAGCCAGGGTGGATGGGGCAAGGCACAAGACAAGCATACTTTGGTCCCTAGTTCCATGGCCATTGCAGTAGAATAGGTAAACTGAATAAAATCTTGGGCTCAAATGAAGAACTAGAAAGAAGATTGAAAGAGGTATCATGAGCTAGATTTCCAAAGGTGCCAGCTTCCCCATAACTTGCCACCGTAGGCTCCTAAGATCTTGTACGAGGCTGTGGGTGTTGCCGATAATAGCTTAAAAATTGAGAAGGACATGTTCCTGCTTCCCGAGTCTTCATGCCTATTTTTGAACACCCACCATGTACCAAGGAATGAGGCAAGCTCCAGACAGCAGTGTGTTCCCAGTGTCTCAAGCTGCTCTTCTGGAGCATTGGCCTCTAGAACCATCTATTACACACCCTGGTGAGTTTCCATTCATTTCAAAAGAGAATGCAGTAGAGCATCCTCAGTATAAAGTGCTGGCCTGGGTTCTGAGCATACAGAGATGTTTAGGCCATGTGGCCGACTCTGACCTCACAATCCAGTGGGCAAAACATGCATGCGAGCCTCTGATTTCAACCAGTCAGGGAAGTCTTTCTGTTAAGACTTGGTAGCAGAGTTTTGTTATCCAACAAAAAGTCTCAAGGCAGCATGCTGGGCAGAAGCGTGGACCAGTGTGATGGCCTCTTTGTATGCAGGGGAAGAGGGAACCGACGCTGCAGTGCTCAGAGAGGGCGGCAGGGAAAGGAGCACTGCAGGCGAGAGGGTGAGCTTGCAGAGGCTGACAACAGTCTCCCCCGTGCTGTGTCCACTGGACTGCAGTCACGTCGTGAACAACTTTGCACTTTTATGAGCTGCCTTGTAAATACATCTATCAGTTATTGTATCTGTTGACTGAAGTATATTCCACTTAAAAACATGTTGTATATAAAACAGAGTTATAGATGATGTATTCACTAGAAGATAAATAGTCTGAACATGTTAAACGTCCTTTAACCATATTATTTCATGTGCAGGAACCCGATTAGTCAGCATCCATTGAAATAGGAGAGATTATCAAGAAGATAAGGTGTTCTGAGCTTTTGGAGGCCTTCAAACCCCTTTGTGATTCTGATGGACATTGAAGACTATATATGACTGTATACAGAAAAAATGTATAGGCACTTACCTACCCAATTTGATGTGATTTTGGAGAATCAATCTGGCCCTTTCCCCCAAGCCAATCCATGGCCAAATTATAAAAACTCTGCTCTGGGATAAACATTAGACTTTTGGGGGCTGGAATAGCATAATGTTAAGAGTATAACTTCAGATCCCAGGTCTAACATTTATTAACTGTATAATTTAGAGCAAGTTATTAATGACTCTATCTTGAATAGCTTATCTATAAAATGGGAATAATAATAGTGCTTATCTCTCAGTGTTTATAAGGCTTAAGTTGGTACAAATAAAACCCTCAGAACAGTACTTGGAACACAAGAGCTAGGTAAATACTAGCTCATATTTCTCTTAGCCTTTAACCTCATACTCAAGCTAACTCTGTAAGCCAGGTTGGCAGATGTTTATTTTTCCTGTAGGCATTCTGGTTTTTTCATTCCACTGATATAAAGTGATGAAATGTCCAATATGTAAATAGTAGGAAAATTAGAAAGAGAGGGTTATGCTTTACATACAGAAAGTTCGCAGTATTGAAGTGTTTCTCCTTAGGGGCAGTCTGACCAGCCCTTCATACCTTCAGCTTCACTTACCTTTCCCTGGTCTCATTCCAAATATTGACTGAAAATAGGTCAGTGTAGAAATTGGCCTGTTTATTTAGTGAATAATAAAAGTATACTAAGATGAAGGTGTCAAAGTGGTTTGGAAATTATTAGCTAAGTTGTCGGAGGGCATGTTTAAAAAAAAGCACGCTGTTAGGAAATAAGTGACATTTGAAAAGAAAAAGGATGTTTGCAAAAGGCATCCTTAGGGGACATAGGAAGACCATCCAAATAGGAGCCAAGTTGAGAAGTCTGTAATTCATGCAGCCAGAATTATCAGTTACTCAAGACCATGGTTTCCCGTGGGGTTACGTATTTTTGTCCATCCAGTTTTTAGTGAAAACATGTTTTAGCTCCAACTGTGAGGGTTCAGTTTGGTGTGACGTGTGGATGAATGCTTGCATGGTTTTCTTATAGCAAGGCTTCAGCCAGGTCACACCCTCTGCCTGCAGGAACCAGTCTGAAGGGATGAGCACACACTAAGCCACAGAGGACACCCGTGGGTTTAGGAATGGGTAGCAACTTAGTCTGGAGAAGGCAATGGCACCCCACTCCAGTACTCTTGTCTGGAAAATCCCATGGACGGAGGAGCCTGGTAGGCTGCAGTCCATGGGATCACTAAGAGTCGGACACGACTGAGCGAGTTCACTTTGACTTTTCACTCTCCTGCATTGGAGAAGGAAATGGCAGCCCACTCCAGTGTTCTTGCCTGGAGAATCCCAGGGACGGGGGAGCCTGGTGGGCTGCCATCTATGGGGCTGCACAGAGTCGGACACGACTGAAGCGACTTAGCAGCAGCAGCAGCAACTTAGTCACTGCAACTCGGGGTGTATTTGAGCACTTAAGGTGCTTGCCAAGTACACTTAAATTTGAGCTCAAGAGGCGAAGGGTAAGAGGGGAAGACTGATACCTGCTTGAAGAGGTATTTACTTTTGCATTACCTGAAAGTCGGATTGTCTTCTTTTCAGGGCTGAGATTCAAAGTCATGAGCCCTGACTTTATTCCTGGAAGAAATTTCAAAAGGTGGTGCCTTAGGGAGTCTTGTATGTAATTATCAGACTTTTTAGGACACCAGAGAGTGGTGGAAGGCCATAATAGACAAGCGGTCAGAAGTGGACTCAGATCCAAGACACACGCACCACCAGTGAACTGGCGTTACCCACTTCTTTAGGCCGTGTGCACTCTCCAGTTGCTGCAAGATGTTATCGACTGTTCTCCCTCAGATTTTAACCATTTTTGTGTTCTGCTTTTCACTTCTAAAAACAAAGCTTCCTTCAGAGTCACCTCTACTGAACAAGGATGCTGATAATTAACGTGGCCGGTAAATACGCTGAACTAAGGAATGCCTAGAATCAGGTGAAGAGAATATATTCAACATTGGTAATGTTAGTAAAGGCTCAGTTTTGTTTTGTTTTGTTTTTTAAGTTGGAGCCAGATTTGGATGCTCAGGAGAAAAGTAGCTTTTGGCAAAAAGAAGAGGTAGTGTATTGTGGAGTAAGGAGAAATACTGTGTCAAGGCCCTCCGGACCTGTTCACCAATGTGACGGTCTTGCAGCGAGGAAGGTGGATCTCCAGAGTGGCTTAATTCTCTTCTCTGGCCCATCCTCTATCTACTGCAGTGAGCAAGACTTAAATCTGGGTTTCGCAGAATCTCTATCTAAGGATGTAGAGTGTGGGTGTGTGTGTGTGCGCACGCATGCAAAAGCATTTGTGGGGGCCGGGGGCAAGGCACTCATACACCTTCCTGCCTCCCCTCCCTTCTTTCCAGCCATACCCACATCACAGATAGGAACCCAAGTCTGTTCTCTTCTCGTATACACGCTTAGTACCCTTTCCTAGCCTTTGAGGTATGGGAAGGACAGTAGTTTTGGGTCTGACAAGGACAGTTCATCTCTACTGTGTCACGTTAGCATCCCCGGTCACAGCCCTCATCTGCCTTGAAAGCCTGCTTCAGAGCCTGCCTCCCCGGCCTGCCTTCTGGATCCCTCCCCTTCTGCTCCTTCTCCCCTCTCCCCATCTCCCAGAGCACACAGCGTTGAGCTCTTTTTATAGCACTCACCACAATCTGCGCCTGAATCAGATTTGATGGTGTCTATTTCTCCCTTATTTAGAGCTCCTGGAGACAGAACCTTGCCTTTTTTTTTTCCTTTCCACCTTTTTTCTCAGTGTCCTTCCTGCAGTGTTTGGCAGCAGGTTTGAGGCTGGCCAGTTTGAGGTCCAGTCCAGGTTTGTTACATGTTATGCTTAATTCCAAAAGATCTTACAGCATCTTCTTTAGAGGTGTCACGTGATCATAACCTCTGTATCGTATAGTGATGCTTATCCTTCTGAGTGTGCCTGTCCCTAGTGGACAGTGGCAGGTTGTTCTTTATTATTCTTTATTTTGGCACCTGGAGTCTCAAGAAATGATGCTTGAATTAATAGATATTTAGTAGTGATGTATATTTCTTAAGCAGTATTTAAAATAATGTTGCTTATTTGTTGAGGGGAGAGTAAGAGCAATGTACCAAGAAGAAGAGGCTGAGAAAAAAGAAAAAAATGAAAGATCTTATCACCTGCAAATATGTATTAAACAGTAAGAAAGAGCAGAGAATCTTTTACCAGGAACACTGTTTCTTTCATAGCTACTAAGGTTATGGTTATATTTTTAAAAATATATATTAATATTCATGACTTAGATTTACTTCATAAAACTTTCCGGGTCCGGGTTGATGGTTCATGTTTTGTTTGGAATTAGAACTTGAGATATAACAACATTATTATCAATTTATTAGACTGGCTCTTTCATTATTGTTGTTCAAGTGATAACTTAGGCTTTCCAAAATGTTTTTCAAAGTACTAATGAATTTGTGAGCCTCTTTTGTTTTTTTAGAAACTTGAATTAATACTTGTACTTTTAGCTTCTATTGAGCAAGTTGGATATTATCTAGCAAGATACACATGATTATTGTTTTTTTAATATTTGGTGATCCGATTGTTCTCCCATCGGAAATAAGAGCTTGTTTGTTCACGAAGCAAATATCTAAGAGCCTTCCATACGCCAGACATAACCTGCTTCTATGACGTCACCTATATCGTTGTATTGTGTGTGGAGCTGGGGATTGATTCCCACTTACCTGTTGTGTCTCCAGCATACTTCTATAACCTAGGTTTTCATTGCCAAATATGGCACAGTGCCTGACCGAGAGCTAGGAAAGAATTAACTTGTAGATAGATAAATGATATTAGATACAGAGGCATATAAGACAGCCTGCTGCCAAGAAGGTCTGGTAGTATAGTTGGACTGAAAGCCGGGGCATTAATTATTAATACAGTGTTTCTCATCCATGTAACAAATCCACAATAGGGAGTTTGCCCAGAGGGCAGGAAGATGGCCTGAGCGTGGGATGGAACTCAGGAAAGGCCTTCTGGTTGATGTGCTATCCATGGTGAGCTATGCATGGGAGTTTCTCAGAAACACAAAGGGAGGGAACAATATTCTGGGCCAACATAAGTCAGGCCACTCAAGTGTGAAAGAGCTTTGTCTCTGGACTGTTCATTTCTTTTTCTATAATGTAAGATGTGAGGGGCTTAGTGGCAAGAGACAAGTATGGAAAAGACAAGTTAGCTCATAAAGGGCTTGGAATACCCTGCAAAGGATGTGTAGCCTTTATGTCACACAGTCTCTTTTTGTTGGCTGCATGACATATGAGATCTTAGTTCCCCAACCAAGGAGGAGTTTTAACCACTGGACCACCAGGAAAGTCCCTAGCCTGTATCTCTTTGATGGTAGCATGGAGGAGACTGTTGCTGTCAGATTCATAAAACTGTCCTCACCCGCTAACTCCTCCTCCTCCTCTGTTTTCTCACCCACTGCTACCTGCCCCAGCCATAAATCTGGGTATTTTCTTCATCCGTTCTTTTGCCGTCATGTCCCAGCCTGCTGCTCCATCACCCCGAGCTCTGCTCTTCAGTTTTGCCAGGCTGTTTCTCAGCCCCCCTGCCCCCGCTGCCCCAACTCATCTCAAGATTTACCTCCTGCCCTGAAACAGCCTCCTCTGCCCTCTGCCCTTCTCCCTAGCACTGTCCTTTGAGCTATTGCTTCTAGGCAGTGTTTTCTGACTTCTCACATCTGGATTTAGTGCCCAGAATTTGCCCAATTGTGCCACACATGAAGCAGCATTTGAGAGACTTGCGTAATTTCCTCTTTCCTATAAGACACTATGAACTCTGTGATGGCTAAGACCATCGTTTACCATTTTATGCCTTTCACACAGCACAGTGCCAGACAGTAGGTATTTATTGAATATTAGGTGTTTAAATACCTACTTATTCTTATGTCCAACACATAGAAGAGCATCGATAAATGATGAAAGATTTTATTGTTTTCTGTCATGTACAGTGGTGGTGGTTTAGTTGCTGAGTCGTGTCCAACTGTTTCGACCCCATGGGCTGTAGCCCACCAGGCTCCTCTGTCCATGGGATTCTTCAGGAATACCTGAGTGGGTTGTCGTTTCCTTCTCCATCATGTACAGTAGCTACAGCTATTCAGTTAGTTAGCGTTAGTCGCTCAGTCGTGTCCAACTCTTTGTGATGCTATGGACTGACTATAGCCCACTAGGCTCCTCTGTCCATGGAATTCTCCAGGCAGGAATATTGGAGTGGGTAGCTGTTCCCTCCTCCAGGGGATCTTCCCAACCCAGGGATCAAACCCAGGTCTCCTGCATTGTAGGCAGGTTCTTTACCATCTGAGTCACCATGTGTAGGCAAATCTCGCCTGTGTGGGTAGGTCGTGATAAGGACTGAAGCGTGGCTGTGAGAAGTGACAGGTTAGAAATTTATGGCTGATCTTTGCTAATAGACTCTCTGCGAAGTGGCGAGAGCAGAAGCCAGTAGATGGTAATAAGGAGAGGAGGTGGAGAGATAAATTTGTAAAAACCGTGAACTGGAAAGAAATCCTTAGAGAGGAAGCTAGAGAGGCAGCAACGTCAAAGGAAAATACTTTTTTTTTTTTGGAGCCTAGTTGATTAACAATGTTGTGTTAGTTTCAGTATATAGCGAAGTGATTCAGTTATATAATACACATACATATATTTATTCTTTTTCAAATTCTTTTAAAGGAAAATACTTTTAGATGGTGAAAGCATGCTGAACCTCGTCATAGACTGAGGACAAGAGTCCAACAGAACAGCAGGTTCAGAAACAGGTGTGGAGTCAGATTAGGCCCCAGAGCAGAAGCTCTTGCTTGCAGCTGAGAGAAGGCATCTCCAGTAATGATGGAGACAAGTCACTGGCGGGCTTGCAGGAACACATGCAGGGGTCTGGGGAGGAACTAAGACAGGGAGGAAGCCTGAGGCAGGCATGTCCAGTTCTGTGCCCGAATCTATCACTGTGTTTCTTTTCCCCTGCAGGTGTTCGGAGGACTCGTGTGGATCCTGGTCGCCTCCTCCAATGTTCCTCTACCTCTGTTGCAAGGATGGGTCATGTTTGTGTCTGTGACAGCTTTCGTCTGTTCCCTTCTCTTCCTGGGCGTGTTCCTCTCTGGTGTGGTGACTCAGATTAATGCCAATTGGAATTTCCTGGTAAGGGATCTTTATGTCTCTTTCTGGAAAATACGAGAAACTTATGAGTATCTTGTTCCGTCCTGAGATGCCAGATCTCCGGTTCTATCCATTGCCTCTAGTGGGAGAGAAGAGGTCAGAGCACAGGGGCTGTTGTGTTGCCGTGCGGCCGGCCCAACTGGACAGCAGCGTCCCAGTTTGTGCAATTCCGGTGTTGATATAACTCAGCCATCTCTCTGTTACTCGCTTATGAGTTAGATGACCTTTCTGCAAAGACGGTTTTATTTCACACAACAAATGAATCACATTATAGTTACTGAACTATAGAACAGATGATTTGGGGAGATGGATGCTGTGCCGTATATCTTAAAATTTTTCATTGATTCCTGGTTCAGATACCAAATACATATATTCTTTTCAGAAAACAAGTAGCTCTATATTCTACTCTTCAGATAACTTAGAAAAGGCAAGGGCATATTTTACATTTATTTTCACTGTCTGTCCTAGATTAGCAAGAGTAGATACATTTTAAGCAATGAATTTGCAGTTGACGCCATTTTAAAAATTATGATACCATTATATTGGGTCAACTTACATTTCCTTTTTCTCGTATGGTGTAGTCAAATCTCTTTCATGTTTGTGGTCATTCATTCCCTGTGGTTATCTGTCAATGGCCCAGTGGAACATGAATGGCAGTCCGTCAGTGATCAGTTTAATAAGGTTCATGAAGAACCACCATTAGGTTCTTTCACACTTTGGCAGTTAGAAACTGAAATCAGACCTTCAGTCAGGCTTTGTATATGTTTCTTTCACTTGTGGTAGTGTTTTATTCAGCAGCAAGAAAAAATATCTGTTTTTGTCTTATTTATAGACCACACTGAGGAGCATCATCTCAGATGTTATCAGCAGTGAAGTCTAGCAAATGTGACTGCCCATTCAGTCAGCCAGGGCCAGCTAAGGAGGACGTGTAGTGCGGTGGTTATAATCCTGCCCAGGCTTTGAGATTAGTTGGGTCTGCTTACTAACCAAATAGCCTTGGGCAAAATACTGAGCCTCATTTCTTCCTCTGTAATATGATAATACCAGCCTCACCAGATGTTGTTAAGGAACAATGGAATCCGTGTATTATTAAGTGTTCAGCTTTGTGTCTGATTTATAGTAAGTGATCAGTAAATCATCGAATTCCTTAAATGTGTTGAGGCTTGCAGTTTGAAACTTACAAAGTCCTATTTCTTAGGTTGCTGACACAATGTATTTCTCATGTTTGCCTTGATTCTCATTAATGATGAGAAAAGATTTCTAATTATTGTTCAAATGATGAAGATCAAAAATCCCCATTTAAGTTATAAATATTATAGATGCTTAATTGCCTTTTTCTAAATGCCTGACTTTCTTTTAATAACACATGAATGAATCAATCAATCCTTCATGTTGGAGAGTGCTACCAAGCTCTTTTAATATCAGACTCGACAATGGTCCTTGGCCAGTATGTACCAACAGAACAGCTCTACTGGTACTTTGGTACTAGTTAATATATAGAGTTTGCCCCAACCTACTGCCTCTTCCTCATCCCCATAACCTGACCCTTTCGGACCTTCCTGGACCTCCTAATAGCCCAGCAAGTAAAGAGTCAATATCTGGAAAAGTAGTGAGGCTCCAGCATCCTGCAGTGCTCAGGATTCTCTCTAACTGGTTGAGGTACATTTCTTACCAATGTTTAAATATGTTTCTGATATCACTCCTGGTTTTATTAGATGTACATTCATATCCTCTTTTTCTCTTTTGCTCATATTGAGCCTTATCTTTGGTATTGAGCCCAAGCAGTAATATTTTTATAAATTTATTAGGTTTAATTAGGTTTTCTAAACTTGTATTTCTTCCCAGTTTTTTTGCATTGTATCTGATGTTCATACAGTAAAACATGTTTTTTTTTTTTTTTTTTTAANTTTTTTTTTTAATTAAACCACTTTGTTAAAGGGACAGTTGAAATGACCAGTCTGTTCCATAGGTCACCTGCAGAGCTCATCTTATGGGTTTTTAGTTAGAGTAGTCCACTTTTACTGAGAGAAAGCTGGGGACAGCAACATGCACTACACTTTGTGGAGGTTATTAGTACTGTCTTGTCATATAGTGGGTATAGTTTCAAAAAGCCAACTCTTGCCTTCAAGAAATTTGCTTGTATGCTTACATAGTATTTAGAAAGGGCACCCTTTTCCCCTTCTTTTGTGATTTTCTGCATTCTTAATCATTTCTGACCACATGGTTGCTTTTGATAGGTTTTGTAATTTATTTTGTACACTCAGCCAGGAGGATTTTTGAGCCATGCATATCATGCAGTCATCACCAGATGGTAACAATTTTTAATTGCTGCCTTCTGGAGTTGTTAAACATTAATCACTTAAAAAATTATTGCTTCCCCCCATGATAATTTTTTAATGTCTGTCACCTGTATGCCATGCATGAAGGAAGCAGGAATGCATTTTGATAGAGAGATTATTTTCTAGAACTGTTCATTGTGGAACGTTACCTACAATATGTATAGCTTCTAGTTTTTACTGATATGAGATTTAATTAGCATTCATGACTGATGTCTTCAGTATTTTTTCTAGTGTTGGTGTAAACGGTGAAATAAAAATATAATATGTAATAACATATATTGGGCTTCCCAGGTGGTGCTAGTGGTAAAGAATCTGCCTGCCGATGCAGGAGATGCAGGTTCAATCCCTGAGTCAGAAAGATCCCCTGCAGGAAATTTCAGTCCATTCCAGTATTCCTGCCTGGAAAATCCCATGGACAAAGGAGCCTGGCAGGCTGTAGTCCATGGGGTCACAAAGAGTCAGATATGACAGAGAACACACACACACACACACACACACACACAATAACATATAGTAAGTGCTAAAAACTTGCATCCTCCTAACCTGGGGAAAGAAGCAGATTTTAATTTTGAGATGGTTTTTCTTATTGTGTTTGATGGAGAAGTAATAATACCATTTCAGTTCAGTTCAGATCAGTCGCTCAGTCATGTCCGACTCTTTGTGACCCTGTGGACCGCACACCAGTTCTGCACAGCAGGCTTCCTTGTCCATCATCAACTCCTGGAACTTGCTCAAACTCATGTCCATCAAGTTGGTGATGCCATCCAACCATCTCATCCTCTGTCATCCCCTTCTCCTCCTGCTTTCAATCTTTCCCAGCATCAGGGTCTTTTCTAAGGAGTCAGTTCTTCACATTAGGTAGCCAAAATATTGGAGTTTCAGCTTCAGCATCAGTCCTTCCAGTGAATATTCAGGACTGATTTCCTGGAGGATTGACTGGTTGGATCTCCTTGCAGTCCAAGGGACTGTCCAGAGTCCTTTCCAACACCACAGTTCAAAAACATCAATTCTTCGGTACTCAGCTTTCTTTATAGTCCAACTCTCATATCTATACGTGACTACTGGAAAAAGCATAGCTTTGACTAGATGGACCTTTGTTGGTAAAGTAATGTTTCTGCTTTTTAACATGCTGTCTAAGTTGGTCATAGCTTCTTTTCCCAAGGAGCAAATATCTTTTCATTGCATGGCTGCAGTCACCATCTGCTGTGATTTTGGAGCCCAAGAAAATAGTTTCTCACGGTTTCCATTGTTTCCCCATCTATTTGTCGTGAAGTGATGGGACCAGATGCCATGATCTTAGTCTTCTGAATGTTGAACTTTAAGCCAGCTTTTTCTCTCTCCTCTTTCACTTTCATCAAGTGGCTCTTTAGTTTCACTTTCAGTATCATTTCACCTAACGTTAAACAGGAGATATCACATTTATTTTCCCTGTTTTGAGAGGCGGAGTGCTAAGGAAAGATGTATGTTAGAGAAATAAAAGATATCCCCTGGAAAAAAGGTCCTGTACAGTTTTAAAGAGGTTTCCCTTTATTCCTCAATATGCAGCTGGCACACATGTGATCATTTGCCTCATGTGGAAATCACTTGATGCCTTAACATGTCATGAGCTTTGTTTTCTGTTGTCCCATTCATTTGCCTGTTTGACCTTATGGGAAACTAGCATTGTCCTCATTTTTACAAATGAGAAAATTAAAGCTCAGAGTGACTATTATCCTTTTTTTTTCATGCTACCATTGTGTAAAAGAAGATCCCTCTATGTACAGTGCAATGTTTTCTTTTTTAATAGTTAGTGAAAGTTTGATCCTGAGCCAAGAAGCAAAACATGGTCTGGAGATAAGATTGTGGGAGAGAGTAACTTGCTGCTGAAAAGATTCAGGCTGTAGTTGAGGCTGAGTTTACTGGTGGTGAAAGCAGATGAGCTACACTCTGGGGTGTGTGAGTGTTGGGAAGACAGGCAGAGAAGCAAAAGTCTGTGAAGAAAACTCAGAAAGAAGATGGGATCCTCTGCTAATGGAGGAGTGCCAAGGGCTTTGGGCAGGTGGTCCACAAAGGGTGCTCCCTGCCCCACAGCACTGTCATCACCTGGGAACTTATTAGGAATGCAGATTCTCAGGTTCCACCCAGACATCTAAGTCAGAAATTCTGGGGTTGGGGCCCAGTAATCTGTGTTTAAATAAACTTTTCAAGTGCTTCTCTTGCACACTCACCTTTGAGACCCTCTGGCTTAGAATAAATAACCTTCATTGTCCAAAACAATGAGTGAAATTGTGGAAGACCTTTGTGCACACATCCCACACAGAGCAGGAACTGTAATAAGATATCCAGAGTGGCCAAATATAAACATGGGTGTGGCTCTCCAGGCAAGGGTGGAGGGAGATATGAACACCTAGGACATGCCTGATCCTTCCTAAGGCTCTCGAAATACTATGGTGAACAAGGTAGGACTGGGAGCAGCTCTCAGAGAGTCTGTTGGAGTTGACAGTAGCAGTGAGGAAATGATTATACAGCTGACGCAAGAATTGTGTCTGTACTCAGTTGGTCAGTCACATCCAGCTCTTTTGCGACCCCATAGACTGCAGCCTGCCAGGCTCCTCTGTCCATGAAATTTTCCTGGCTATAATTCTGGAAAATGAAAGTCACTCAGCAGTGTCCAACTCTTTGTGACCCTGGGCACTGTATAGTCCATGGACCTCTCCAGGCCAGAATATTGGAGTGGGAAGCCTTTTCCTTCTCCAAGGGATCTTCCCAACCCAGGAATCGAACCCTGGTCTCCTGCATTGCAGGAGGATTCTTTACCAGCTGAGCCACCAGGGAAGCCCAAGAATACTGGGCTGGGTAGCCTATCCCTTCTCCAGGGGATCTTCCCAATCCAGGGATCAAACCTGCATCTCTTGCATTGGCAAGCGGATTCTTTACCACTGAGCCACCTGACAGCCTGATGCAATAATTATAATTATGTTAATGGCCAAGAAGGGAATGAGACTAGCATGTATGTATACATATGTCATCTCCAGGCCACTGGGACGTGGATTCTAAGATGGATTTTGAAGTACAAGAGTTTTTTGTGGGTTTTTTTTGTTTGTTTGTTTTTTTGTTGTTTTTTTTTTTTGAGGGAAAGGGGTGGAGGCAACACCTTTAAAAGAAGGAAGATGTGAGATAAAGCAAAGAAGTCTTAGAGTTTGACAAAGTCCTTGCCAGCCTAGTGTGAAGCTTCAGAGCACAGCCTTCCCTTTCAGACTCTTGTGTTGGGTGAAAGTGGCCAGGTACCAGTGTCCATGCTGCACCATCACTGGCTGTGGGCTGCCAGAGAAGAACATGGGCTTAGCCCAGTCTCAGCAGTAGATTCCAAATCCACTGAAGCCAAAGCTGTCAGCTGACTGTGGTCCTCACAGTGGAATGTCAGGTTATGTCTAGACGGGACACCCATGCATCTGAAGATGCCCCAGACTTCTTGCACCCCGTGGATCCATTCCACCATATATGCGTGGGGCGTTGCTCCTCCAAGGTCCCAGTGTACCTCTCTTTCTGAAGCAGAACTTAGAGAGGCTGCAGAGACAGTCTGCATCCCCTCTGACTGGAGTGGTCTCAGAGCCACAGCTGGTCTCGGTCACCTCCCCGGGTCCGCTGACCATTTCAAACTCCTCTGGCTCAGCACTTCACGTTGCTGGTCTCTGCAGTTTAGCTGGTCGTATAATCCAGTACCTTCCGCCTGAAGGACTGTAAGCCCTCTGGTAACTATATCCTTTTCAGGCCAGTGTTGCTCCATATTACTCACGGTTGGGCAAGAAGGTTCTATAGGACCCCGAGTAGAGCACCCAAGTTCCACATAGACTCCTTCCCGCCCTCCTGGGTATCAGCAGCCACACCTTCTCTTGCCAAGATGGTGACCCCTCCTCTCACGTTTTGATCTCTGAGCACAAAGAAGCAAAGCACACAGGTAGCAGTCATAGCTCACAGTCAGTGGGCTGCTTGCTGGATCCTCTAGCAAGGATACATCCCCCGGGGTGGGACCTCTGATCATGCAGAGTCCAGAGAGAAGTTAATCCCTTGGTCAGATGTATTGAGTGGATGCTAATAAATCAGGCATATTCTGTAAGTCCCTGGACAGTGGTAGTGGCAGAGGTTCTGCAGAGAGGAAAAGCAAATCCATACTCACAGTGAGTGTCCATTTTGTGAGAATGAAACTTTATGCCTCTCAAGAAGCTGGGAACTGAGTTTCATCAGTTTGATACCAGGTGAGAAAAGCACCATGTCAGGGTCTCGGAATCAGTCTCTGTTGCTGGCACATCCAGCATTCAGAAAAGGTAAGAAGTCAGCTTTTCATACTGTTCATGGGGTTCTCAAGGAAAGAATGCTAAAGTGGTTTCCCATTCCCTTCTCCAGTGGACCACGTTTTGTCAGAACTCTCCACTGTGACCCATCTGTCTTGGCCCTACATGACATGGCTCATAGTTTCATTGAGTTAGACAAGGCTGTGGTCCTGTGATCAGTTTGGGTAGTTTTCTGTGATTGTGGTTTTCATTCTCTCTGGCCTCTGATGTATATGGATAAGAGGCTTGTCAGCTTTGGCTGTTGGGAGTCTGCACTATTGGGCCATGACATAGACTTGCTTCCCCAGCCATGGCCCCTCTGTTCATGTACCCATCATGCCAGGAAGGAGATCAGTGAGTTCAGTCTCTCAGTCATGTCCGACTCTTTGTGATCCCATGGACTGCAGCACACTAGGGCTCCATCACCAACTCCTTGAACTTGTTCAAACTCATGTCCATTGAGTCGATGATGCCATCCAACCATCTCATCCTCTGTCATCCCCTTCTCCTCCTGCCTTCAGTCTTCCCCAGCATCAGGGTCTTTCCTAAGGAGTCGGTTCTTCCCATCAGGTGGCCAGAGTATGGGAGTTTCAGCTTCAACATCAGTCCTTCCAAAGAATATTCAGGACTAATTTCCCTGAGGATTGACTGGTTTGATCTCCTTGCAGTCCAAGGGATTCTCAAGAGTCTTCTCCAACACCACAGTTCAAAAGCATCAAATCTTTGGCACTCAGCTTTCTTTATAGTCCAACTCTCACATCCATATGTGACTACTAGAAAACCATAGCTTTGACTAGATGGATGTTTGTTGGCTAAGTAATGTCTCTGCTTTTTAATTGGTTGCATCAACTGGCCAGGTCATCTTCCATGTGGATGCTTCTAGTGGGCGTGACCACATAAAAGAAAGGTCACACTTCACATTTCATGCCTAATCCCATATGTCCATCTCCCTGCTCCATACTTCTTTCTCTGAGCTTTTATTTTCCAGGGTCCTGACCAGCTTGCCAGACCTTTTCCCACTGCGGATGAGTCTTTGTGTGTTATCACCTTGGGCCACTTTGCTTTCTTAACAAGGTGTGTGACATGCTGCACCACTCAGAGTTCCATCCATTAGGAAGCTGTTCCCTAACTGCTCTTTCACAGCCAGCTCTGAATGTGTCTCTAAAGCATGTGTAATACAGCTGCTGTCCCTGTTGACCTTGCGACAGCCCATCATGCCATGAGAAACAAGCTCAGGTGTTTTTCTTCCCCTTCATCTGGACCCTGGGGATCTCATCCCCCATGGGGGTATAGGCTTGGGCTGAGGAAGGAGGGCAGTCCCATCCTGGTGGCTGACTTGGGGGCCTAGGCCACCTGCTCACACAAGACTCAGGCCCACTATCCCAGCTCAGCTTGAACTCTGATGTCTCCTTCCCACCTGAAGAAGCAGTGTTGTGACTATATGAGTTAGTGGCTTTGATGCTTCATCTTTTGTTGTCTCAAGATCAAGTGTTCCTTCCCTACAAGGGCCCAGGGGGACACCAGGAGATGCTTTTCCAAGATGTGTAATTCCCCAATACAGGCAACATGCCTAATTTTATAACTCCAGGAGCTGACATAGTGATTTTCTCACCACTGTTGCCATGAGTTCCTCTTACATTTTAGGGTGCTTTCATGCTGAGTCACTTCAGTCGTGTCCAGCTCTTTGTGACCCCATGGATTGTAGCCAACTAGGCTCCTCTGTCCATGGGATTCTCCAAGCAAGAATCCTGGAATGGGTTGCCATTTCCTTCTCCAGAGGATCTTCCCCACCCAGGGATTGGACACGTCTCTTATGTCTCCTGCATTGGCAGACAGGTTCTTTATCATTAGCACCACCTGGGAAACCCATACTTTGTGGTACATGGGACCCTAAGGCTAATGTGAAGGATGGGATGGTATGACCCAAGCCATACAGAGCTGAAGGTGCAGGAAGTTTATTGGATGGTAACACCTGTGAAAGATGCGGGGGGAGGAAACTGGATTGGATCTGAAAGCCTTCGCCACAACTCGGTTCTGATGCTCCTGTAAAGGGGTGTGTGTGCCATGTGCACAGTTGTGTCCGACTGTTTGCAACCCCGTGGACTGTAGCCTGCCAGGCTCCTCTGTTCATGCGATTTTCCAGACAAGGATATTGGAGTGGGTTACCATGCCCTTCTCCAGGGGATCTTCCCACCCCAGGGAATGAATCTGTGACTCCTGTGCCTCCTACATTGCAGGTGGATTCTTCACTTGCTGAGCCATCAGGGAAGCCCAAGGAGGGAGGAGGCAAAATTAGGCAGGAATGGAACGGTGATCTTTGTGTGTGTGTGTGTGTGTGTGTGTGTTTATGTAGAGGGCTGGAGGGTAGGTGCATGTGGTCATTGGTTGTGGGAAGACTCAGTCAGAGAAATTGCCATGTGTAAAGAGTATCAATCTTGAGGTATAGAGTGATTCCTTGGGACCAAAATGAGACCAGCATGGCTGATGTTCAAAGAGGAAAGACTGACATCAGATGAGGCTGGCAAAGACCACATCATCCCAAGAGTTTCAGGCCATGTCACCCAACTCTTCCCATTCCTTTTGGGATGAAATGAGCCATTTCTGAGAGTCCCCTTTGGTAAATTAGATGAGTCTGAATGGTCTGAAACATATTTTTCTCTCAGTCTTTATTACTACCTTAAGTGAGACCCAACTCTATTGCATTTTATCTCTCAAAGTAGTGACATTGGATTTTGACCTTCGTCAGTGAACGTTTATTGACTAACCACATGTAAATGTTTAAGCATTTCTCCTATAGATTAGACATGTGGCTAGTATATAACTTTTTTCTTAGATCTTTTGAAGGCATTGGTTGGTCAATTTATAAATTAGAAAGGTTAAGTAGAAAGCATTTTTAGCATTGTACCTTTGGTAATTCTCACTCCTAGTTAGTTAACTTTGTCCTTATTATTCTAGGGAGAATAAAAACAATTTCTCTGGACAGTTTTGCTTGCTGAATGGACATTTACACAAAAGCCATGCAGTGTTCCTTTTTTTTTTTTTGTACTATAGCTGTATCAGGAATAGTTTGGTAGAGAAGAAAGTAAATGGACTTTGGAATCAGACAGACTGGTGTAGGTTTGAGGTCTCCCTCCAAAGCTTTGTGGGGCTTTGGAAGTCATTTCATCACTTCACCAGAAAAAGAAGAAGAAGAAATTCCTTGTTTGTTAAATGGAAATAATAAATGGTGGTTGTAAGGGTGATTAATAATAAATGTGAAGTGCATGCTATAGAAATTGTTAACAAAAATACACAGCAGTGTGTTGATGGTACATTGAGTCAGGTTAGACAATGTGAATTTTAATAGTTATGTGTCACATTAAAACCAGTGACAGATAAAATAACTTAATAACTGTTGAGTTTTGCATGAAAACTTCCTCTATTTTTTGTAGAAGTATATATTTTGTTTTTTAAAATGTCTAGAGATATGGTACTGAATTCGGTGATTTCATAGATATTCTATATCTTTTGGTGTATGGAATGACAATCTAATGAATAAAAATAAAAACAAATAAAATACTTAATTGTGAAATCTGTGTATATGTTGTTATATATAGTTATATAATTACTCTAACAAGATATAATTTAAATGCTGTTTTACTTGAATTTTAAGGACAGGAATTCTGTGGTACCTTATCTAAACTGAATTATGTATTTTATAAAATTCAGTCTATCCAAAGGTTTGCCACTGTGCCAGTTACAACGAGTTGGTTGATTTTCCTTGGGATTCTTAACAGCTTGACATTGCTAAGGGACCCAAAAGAAATGGCCAGTGTGGTTAAAGACTGTTTGATTAAAGGTTCTGTTTTTCCTGAACCTAAACTTGGTTTGAAATCAGAAACTCTTGGAAAAGCTTATTCTCTTTACTGGCAGATGACTCTCTTTTCCGTCCTCTTTCAGGACTTCGCTTACCATTTTACAGTCTTTGTATTCTACTTTGGAGCCTTTTTGCTGGAGGCAGCCACCACCTCGCTGCACGACCTCCGCTGCAATAGAACCGTGACTGTGCAGCCACTCCTGAGCGATAACCAGTATAACATAAACGTGGCAGCCACAGTAAGTGTGGGATGAACACTGTTTACCACGCTTCCCCTCCCCCATCAAGGTCTCTAAGAAACTCCTCTGGCAACAATAGTTTCTTTAATGATAGCCAGCAACATTAAACATATAATAGCTGTTTATCTGTACAGTTAACCTTATGAGCCAAACCAAGCACTGTCATTACCCCAGTGCTGCGGATGATGAAACTGAAGCACCAGGGGGTTGACATTCATAAAAGACAATACCTACATGAATGCTAGTGGTTGGCCTTGCGCAACAAAATCTACTTTGTGAAATGAATTAGTTGTGCTTTCTACTCCTTTTAACTTCAGACGTGGTCTTTGTCACAGACACAGATTTGTCCTTCCCTTTTTCTGCCTAAGTGACGCTGCCTCAGTAAACTTCTCCATGCTTTAAGTTCTGCATTAACCCCCATTTTACCCATACACTCTGATAGAAGTAAATCTTTAGTTTCTGAGTTTTAGTAACAGTTAAGTGCATGAGCCATTCATTTGTGACGTTCTATTGAGTCCTTCACTTTTTGTTTCAGTATACCTTAGAGCAGCAGTCCGTCTCCAGCCTTTCTGGCACCAGGGACTAGTTCTGTGAAAGACAGTTTTTTCACAGACCGGGGGTGCAGGGGGATGGTTTCAGGATGATTCAAGCACATTACATTTATTGTGCATTTATTGTGCACTTTATTATTTCTATTATCATCAGTTCCACCTCAGATCATCAGGCATTAGATTCCAGAGGTTGGTGACCTCTACCTTAGAACTCCTTTTCACTACTAATAGATATCAAAAGTAGTCATTCATGCAGGGACCAGTCAGCACAGAGTGGTGAGTGAAATCCACTGAGCTGATGAGCTGACTCACAAGGGGAACCACCTTGCAGATCAGATCAACTGATGCACAAAAGTGTAAGCGGACTCCTGGTCAAGAAAAAAACTCCCTCCTGGCAGGTGTATACTTGACATAAAATAAAAAATGCACCAGGCCTTTTTTTTTTTTTTTATGAGAATCATTTGAGATAGAACTTACCAGAAATTCTGTGCAAACATTAGAACAGTATTATAAATAGAACTAAGGGAGCTGCATGCATAAAGGCCCCCAGAATTCAATGGGGATAATATAAATTTCACCATCTGCCAGGACAAGGAAGACATGGAGGACAACTGTAACTACACGTGAGCAACTCAAAGTGCAGTAAGATTTACACTTTGAGATTTATGGTTTAAGAGTATCATTCCTCAAGTAATTTTGAAATATCCTTAACTTTTATAAATTGTGTATGAAACATGATAGAGAGTTTTCCAAATTTGACAGACCTGCACAGTTTGCATGTTACGACAAATACGTATAAAACTGAAAGAAACTTTTTTTGTTATCGAAACAAAACAAAACAAATTTTAATCAATCATCAAAGAAGAAACAGTGGATTTTATCCAAGATTAAAAAAGTCTCTCTCATGCTATTGTCTTCTGAAATAGTCTTGTGAAAGGATAGCAAAGAAAGTGGGTCCTTAGAAGTAAAATGTTATCAGGCAGATAGTAAAACAAAATTGTTGTTTTAGATTTGGAATATTTGTGACGCTTGTCAGCTTTTCAGAATTCGTGGTGATTGTGATTTCTTTTCATGTTCTAATTAAATATTCACATTTGTACTTTAAAATAAAGTGGTCATTCTCTTTCAACAGAAAAGAAATGCCTAGATCAGAGATGTAACATATATATGTAAATGTATACCCGATTCACTTTGCCGTGCACTAGAAACCGACACAACATTGGAAAGCAACTGTACGCCAGTAAAGTTTTCTTAAAAAAGAGAGATGTATCTGAGAGACAACCAGCAGAAGGGTGGGGAAAGTAGCAGCATGGTAATTACACTGTAAAAATGTTTCATAGGTGGATCTGATATTACTTCTCAGAGCTCTGGTTTCCTGGTAGAAGGATTCCTGTGCTACCTCATAATGTTTTAACATACTTAATGGTTTGGGAAGTTTTCTGTGGATTATAAACTCCAGAAGGGTGAGGACAATCCCTGTTACTTGTTTATATGTACCAAATGTACCGATGCACACATAGTTGATGCTAAAAACATCCTTTTTGAATATGAAGGACAGTAATTCAGAACTCTTGCGCATTTGAGAACAATCTCCTGAGAACTATCTCCCACGCCAACCTGATGATTCATTCCTGTGGGTTTTCTCTGTTTAGCTCTACAGTCACTTCCATTGTCACAGAAATAATCTGCTCCATCCTTGGGCCCCGAGAGCTGCACTCTGTGTGGCTGTGAGAGCACTGTCTCATCATGAAGTTTTGAATATGCACCATGTTAGGGGTCTCACCAGTGCCTAACAAGTGCGTCCAGTGTTTGAACAAAGGCTCAACCTCAGGCTGTCCACAAATGATGTCCCGTTATTAGGGGCTGGAATGTTTAAAAGAAGGGATTAATGGTATGAGGGGATAAAATCGTCCAAAAAAAAAAGCTGAATCTAAATCATCTTAAGTGATTTAGTTTTCTTACATGTTGAAGTATCTTTAAGTAGGCTGATCAATTTTCAGACAGTTGTTCCTTTGGCCAAATGATTTATTAAAGTCAGTGTTATAAATCTGATGAGATTTTGTGTTTCTTCTTTCTTAGATTTTTGCGTTTGTGACGACAGCTTGTTATGGTTGCAGTTTGGGTCTGGCTTTACGAAGATGGCGACCGTAACACTCCTTAAAGACTAACTGCTTGTGTGTTTCATTTGTGTACTTTTGTCTTGATCAATTTGGGTACCATTTTGTTCAGATATAACAATATCCCCAAAGTAATTTGTTTAGTATATGGAGAGAATCTAAGTATAAGTTCGGTTTATTTCATGGATGGAAATTTTATTATGATGTTAAACAGAGAAATGGCCTTTAGTTTTACATTTATCTGTCTCTTTTTTTTTTTCTCATTTTAAGAAAATTTCCCTTTATATCCATAAAATACATAGACATCATTCATGAAAAAGGGGTATCTCTTGTATTTAGTTGCCAAATCACCTGAACCTTAATTTTAATAGGTAACTAAAACTCCTGAAGAAAAACACATTTAAAATAAGATTCCCACTGAACTCTGTGTTTTAGTGTAAAATGGAGATCAGCATTCTTTTTCTCTAAAGGTACTTGGCCTGTGGGCTACAGGCTATCGTTTGCTGACCTTGGTTTAAAACCTTGGTTATGGGTTTTGTGTTTTATTGAACTGATCCTCAAAGGTCTAAAGTGAATTCGACGAGCCACATAATATTTAGTCTCATTCAGTAATCACATTGCCTTTGGGTTAATGATCAAACACTTAACCCTTGAAGCAGCTATAGCATCTCAAGCTAATTCAAGCAGTCTTGAGTACAAGAAAAAGTAATTTATGAAGTGAACCCTAGTGGCTTAATCCACCTAAGTGTTTTCCTAACAACTGAGCAAAATGCTTACCTGGCATTCTTAAAACGAGAGCCCCAGAGACCCCTAAGCCACTCCTGACATGGATATATAGTGCCTGATGTTTTACTTTGGGTTTATTTATGCTTCAAATAGCAGCTGTTTGTCCTGTGCATGAATAGATGAGTATTTCTATGTGGATATCTGAGGCTTTACCCAATAGAGCTCTCCAAAGGGTAAACTTTTTACTTCTAATTCTTTTACATGACTCTTTAAGTTAACTTCAAACAGAACATGAGATGTGACTTAAAGTTGTAGATTCTCATCTAGAGAATAGTCCTATGTTGTTTTGCACTGGTGAGAAATACATAGAGTCAGTTTTCAAGCAACAGTGGTCACAAAAGCTATCTCTGGCTGAATAGCACAGAAAAGTATTTTAACCCGCCTCAGAGACCCTGGTCATGGCAAAGTGCCAAAATGGCTTGAGAACAAGTTAGAGTTAGGCCCCCAACTCACACCACCTGTCCAAATGAGATACTTATCTCTTGCCCCAAGAGGGCTACCTCTGGGGAAAGAGGGCTTTTGATTATTTTATACTTTCAGCCCTTTGTATTTTGGATGAATCATCCCCTACAAGTGCCATGTATAAGCTGAGCAGTTAGATTTCATGGAACATGAAACAATCCTGAATGAGCAGCATAATCAATGCTCAGTGATCAAACGCTGTTTATGTAATAATCCCTTAGGAAGAAGAATCTTATTAGGGTTTGGTTTGTGATGTAACTGTAAAGATAAAAGATATATTTAATATGTGGCAAGAGGAAACCAGTCTTATGACTTTATCATAGCATTTCTATAAAAATCCACCTTCCTTGGTTTTTCCAGTTCCATACCACACACTTAAACCTGTATTATAAATGGTCTATTACAAAGTCATAAATGTGCCATAAGGATATATCATCCATTCCGGCTGGAATTGTTAAAAGTCTGCTAGATTTAGTCGTGAGAGTATATTTTTATTTCCAAGGTATAACAGGTCCATGCTGCTTGGTGGCATTAAATTAAATGATTTCATGAAACTGCCTTGGTGGCACTTTTATAAATGGATTGCTTCTCTATCATAAAGAACCAAGCCTAGAAGTCATTTAACTGTGAATATTTAGAATTGTAGATTAATCATGATCTAGATTTGGGAGTTGACTGACAAAGCACTGAACAAAAATTATAGCATTTGAGAATTTCTTTGTAAACCTTAGCTGTAAAAATGAGAAAGTGTTGGTTGGTCTTAAAATCTGGTAACTCCATGATGAAAATAAATTTATTTTATAAGTGTTATGACTCTAATAAAGTATTCATTTGATAATCTTTGGGGGTCATCTATTTTTTATACAATTCACTTTGAAATTCAGTTAAAGACTTGATATAAACTTGACAGATTTGGAGCTTCTAGACTCATAATATATCAGAGTTCTGCTTTAAACATTTCTATGTAAAAGACAGTCTTTGCCAGCAAGTCTTTTTTATTTTAATTTTTGGTGAAGATTTAAGAGATAACTCTTTGGAAGTATTATAAGTGAAGTGAAGTGAAGTTGCTCAATTGTGTCCAACTCTTTTCGACCCTGTGGACTGCAACCTACCAGGCTCCTCCATCCATGGGATTTTCCAAGCAAGAGTACTAGAGTGGGTTGCCATTTCCTTCTCCAGGGGATCTTCCCGACCCAGAGATCGAACCCAGGTCTCCTGCACTGTAGGCAGACGCTTTATGTCTGAGCCACTAGGGAAATATTATAAAGGAAGCTTAAATTATACTTTATTTTATTTTAAAAGCATTTATATAGGCTTAATATATCCCAGGCAGCGTTCTGAACATTTTTTTCAAATATTAACTAATTTAATCCTCATTGTAACAACTCTATGGAGTAGATATTATTGTCACATTTCAAAGACAAGGGAGCCAAAACACAGACCGTAAGAAACACCCAGGGTCATGTACCTATCAAGTGGGAAAGCTGGTATGTAAACCTCAGTCTGGCTGCAAAGTCTAGGTTCGTCATGGTTGTTGATCCCTTAGTCCTCCCAGATTTTACAAATTTTGTATAACCAAAAATATGACTCTTTCCCCTCAGATTCATATGGTCATATGTTCTAATACCCAGTATATCAAAATGTCAGAGAAGGTAATGGCACCCCACTCCAGTACTCTTGCCTAGAAAATTCCATGGACAGTGGAGCCTGGTAGGCTGCAGTCCCTGAGGTCACTACAGGTCGGACACAACTGAGCGGCTTCGCTTTCACTTTTCACTTTCATGCATTGGAGAAGGAAATGGCAGCCCACTCCAGTGTTCTTACTTGGAGAATCCCAGGGACGAGGGAGCCTGGTGGGCTGCCATCTATGGCGTCGCAGAGAGTGGGACACGGCTAAAACAACTTAGCAGCAATAGCAGCAGCCTTTCAAAGATTTTAGAAGAATGCTTAAGACACAAAACTGCTTATGATAGATGTTACCTTCTAGAACTTTTTTTTTTTTGTCACAACCAAGGGCTCATGAGTTTAGCTGTAAGAGCTTAGGCCAAATTTGCATAATGGGGAAAAAGTGAAGCAACTCTGTTCTGCAAAGTTATCCAGACTGCCTGAATATTGTTCTGGTTCATTCATTCTGGTTCTGAACTAGGGGCTTCAGTCACTCCATTGCCTACATCAATTTAGCCCTCATTCATCAAGTCCTAAATTGACCTGGCTTTTTGATCACCCCTGGAAGTGACATTAGAAAGGTTTTCTAGTCTGAGATACACCATTCAACCTTTACACATGAAGTATGAATATACACCTCTGCATATGCCAGAATCTGAAATTCTAAGTCATCATCATGGAAGGTTCTATCCTCAACATCATGCTTCAAGTTTGTCACTAAGTGATCCAGTTTTTCAGGTGGCAGCTTAATGTATTCATGCGAGAAGGGTCCAGGGTTTTGGAGACAGGTGATTATCTTTAGAATATATGTATATAGTATTTTGAAAGTTCAGCTTTTTCGAGTGAGCATGTATTAGGCTGTACCCTGTCTTCCATGGCTTGCTTTCTCACCCTCTTTGGGTCTGAAGTCAGTTGTCACCTTTGCAGGCCCTCCCTGAGAACTGAGTTTAGGCTTGAATCTCACACCAGCACTCCTGTTCTTTCCTGCATTTTCTCCATGGCACTTATGATATAGATTTTCAATATATAGCACATATTTTGTCTATTTTGTTTGTCCTCTTCTCCACTGGAGTATAAGGCTTATGGAGAGGAATATTTTTGTTTAGACCTTTATCTCTGGTGCCTAGAATAGAGCATAGCAAAGAGCAGGTACTTGGTAATTGTATACTGAGTTAGAGAATAAATATTAATGACAATAACTTACTCTTGTATTCCATCAATAAGTTCTATAAAAATTGATCTTACCAGCACTTGAAAATTTCTGGTATGTTTTTCACCTAGTTCTGGATGTATTTCAGGTGAAGCCTAACCTTACAGGTTGTCTACCAATTAAATGTATGTATATTACCAAAATGTTGTATAATTAGTCTTCTATAGCAGAGAAACTGTAACAATAAAAATTTAGCATTTCATGTAAACTCATTAGATTTTTATTCAAGCATTTTCATTACTAAAGATATAACTGTACACTCAACTGACTTAGATAATCCTGAAAGCATCATGAGAACTAAGAATTAATTGTTAAAAAGACTGTCATTTTTCTATAAATGATTGGAGTGGAGGGCTCTGGCTAGTAGTTTTGGCCAGAAATTATGAGAGTTACTGTTGTAAACCTAACAAGAGGTAGAGGTATCTATAATGTGGCATTTTGATTTTGCATGTCTCCCAACGCCAAGCTTTATCCTTGGGTATGTATTTCTGAGAGGTACTCTAGATGAAGGATGTTGTTGAGTTCCCTGTGTTCAGTTTAATGTGCCATCCTAAGTAGGCCTGATATCCTGAGTCAAGGTACAGTTTAGCTGACACAGTGGTGTTCTGATGCATTGGTATCCTGGGCTGCGTTGCCTTTTTATGAAATTCTACTTGCTATTGATTTTTAAGTATGCCATCTTACTGAATACACTGCAGTTTTTGTATGGAAATTTTTTAAAGTGGAGTAAACGCATTTATTTGCATACATAAGTATATAAAGTATTTAACAAAGTATTTAACCGCAATTGAATAAAGATTTGATACTTTAAGGCTGTTTAACAGTTGTCTCAATTTTTGAACATACATACCCTATTTAGCATATAAAATGTATGAACTAATATCAACCTATTTTAAGTATTAGTAAAGCATTTTAATTTTTTTTTTTTTTTTTTTGGCTGCCTTATGACTTCTGAGATCTTAGTTCCCTGACCAGAGATCAAACACTGGCCCTCAGCAGTGAAAACAGAGTCCTAATCACTGGACCCCCAGGAAATTCCCAAAGCATTTTAATTTTAAATTTAAAAAAATAGTTAAAATAGTATCTTTTGTTTGACAGAAGTGTTAAATTAATGTCTTATTTAGACACACATTTTGGTAAGAAAAGATGTCTATTTTAGGGTCTGGTGGCCACAGGCATTGACTTTAACAATACCTTGGCTTTGGGTTCCTGCTGAGATGATAGCTCCTCCATTTCTTTTGAGTGAAAAAGTTGTCTAAATCTCAGAAATCAACTCTTGGCCAAACAAACTTTTAAGAACAAATAAAGTCTCAGCACATGGATATATTAGGCTTTTTTCCAATGTAAGATGAGTAAGAGTTACCTCAGTTTTTTGTTTTTGTTTTTTTAATATATAGTTTTACTTTCAACATGGATTATACATGCGTCTTAAACTAAGATCATGTCATCCGGTCCCATCACTTCATGGGAAATAGATGGGGAAACAGTGGAAACAGTGTCAGACTTTATTTTTGGGGGCTCCAAAATCACTGCAGATGGTGACTGCAGCCATGAAATTAAAAGATGCTTACTCCTTGGAAGAAAAGTTATGACCAACCTAGATAGCATATTCAAAAGCAGAGACATTACTTTGCCAACAAAGGTCCATCTAGTCAAGGCTATGGTTTGTCCAGTAGTCATGTATGGCTGTGAGAGTTGGATTATAAAGAAAGCTGAGTGCTGAAGAATTGACACTTTTGAAGTGTGGTGTTGGAGAAGACTCTTGAGAGTCCCTTGGACTGCAAGGAGATCCAACCAGTCCATTCTGAAGGAGATCAGCCCTGGGATTTCTTTGGAAGGAATGATGCTAAAGCTGAAACTCCAGTATTTTGGCCACCTCATGCGAAGAGTTAACTCATTGGAAAAGACTCTGATGCTGGGAGGGATTGGAGGCAGGAGGAGAAGGGGATTACAGAGGATGAGATGGCTGGATGGCATCACGGACTC
>SJYQ01001146.1:116262-164900 GCA_006410935.1 Redunca redunca | reverse complement strand
CCTAGATAGCATATTCAAAAGCAGAGACTTTGCTGACTAAGGTCCGTCTAGTCAAGGCTATGGTTTTTCCTGTGGTCATGTATGGATGTGAGAGTTGGACTGTGAAGGCTAAGCACCGAAGAATTGATGCTTTTGAACTGTGGTGTTGGAGAAGACTCTTGAGAGTCCCTTGGACTGCAAGGAGATCCAACCAGTCCATTCTGAAGGAGATCAGCCCTGGGATTTCTTTGGAAGGAATGATGCTAAAGCTGAAACTCCAGTATTTTGGCCACCTCATGCGAAGAGTTAACTCATTGGAAAAGACTCTGATGCTGGGAGGGATTGGAGGCAGGAGGAGAAGGGGATTACAGAGGATGAGATGGCTGGATGGCATCACGGACTCAATGGGCGTGAGTCTGAGTGAATTCCGGGAGTTGGTGATGGACAGGGAGGCCTGGTGTGCTGCGATTCATGGGGTCGCAAAGAGTCGGACACGACTGAGCAACTGAACTGAACTGAACTGAACTGAACTAAGTTGCTTCAGTTGTGTCGGACTCTGCAACCCCATGGACTGTAGCCTGCCAGGCTCCTCTGTCCAGGAGATTCTCCATGCAAGAATACTGGAGTGGATAGCCATTCCCTTCTCCAGGGGATCTTCCCAATCCAGGGATCAAACCCACATCACTAATGTTTCCTGTATTGCAGGCAGAAGTTGAGCCACCAGGGAAGCCCTCAGTGTGAATTAGGAAAATATAATCTGCATATAAAAGGTATGGTTTCATGGATATTATTCAGCATGAAACTAACACATTTAAATAGAAACTAATATTCCATTAAGATCTGTATGATTTGAGGTGAGTCCATTTATCCAACCAAGCCTATATCCTCATCTGTCATTGGTGAGCATAGTTACAAACCTGTGGCAGTATGTCCTTGGGAAACAAGAACCCAAGATAGAGTTAAAAGTTCAAGCAATTTATTGGAAATAATGCCTATGAAAGGTCAAGAGGAAAGGGGGGTAAAATAGGAAGAGTTCCAGGCTGTGTTCTAGCTCTGAGAAAGATTCAACCAACTCAGCAGGGAGCTCCAGCACCATAGGGGTATCCCACACTAGCTAGAAGAGACGAGCCCTTGTGCCTACACCATGCTCAATCAGTAGCTGTGGGTTGCCCAGAAAGACTATGGCCTCAGCTCGCTGGTTGAAAAGCTAAAGGGAGATTGAAGGCACCTGCACCCGGAGGTTGTCAGGCACCTGCACTCGCGGAGGGTGGGTCTTTGTTGGAGCTGTGCACAGCACTCTTGGTTACTGCCACTTGCTGCTCTGTATGTCATGTAAGTCCACTTCTTCATGTGCGTCGTGGGAGCCACTCCTCCAGGGCTCCTGTGGGCCTCTGGTTCTAAGAGAAGAATTAGAACAGGGATGTTACACCAAACTGCTAGCCTCCTTACTGTAGGTGGACTTGAAGCCATAACTGACACTCGTGATCTCTCTGTGATTATCTTCCCTGAATTCTGCACCTTCCTTTCCAGGCCTTTCACGTCTCCGGTGTTGTGACCCAAACCCTCATCTCTGAGGGGTCTGCACGGTCCCCTGGAGTTAAGGAATTTTCTTATTCCCTCTTATGTTGTTCTTTTCTTGATCAAGCATCCTTAAGATCCAATTCAATTTGTATTCCCCTGCTCCTACGAATAAAATGCTAGTTAATTTTTGCAACTGTCTTGGAGTATAATCTCTCTCTCTTTTTTTTCATATCAGACCCAACATGAATTCAGCAGGGCTATTCTGAGGGAGGCATTCGGTAGAAAGGTGGGGACATGTCCTGGGGAAGGGTTTCTTTCCCCTCTCTTTTCTTTCTGCAGGGGAAAGTACTAACTTTTAATAAGGAGGCCCATGAAGGGTGAACTACCCCTGAAGCTCCAAGTGTCTCAGGGAATTCTAGACAGCCAGTCTTCGGCAGTATCTGGGCTTCCCAGGTGGCACAGTGGTAAAGAATCATCCTGTCAATGCAGGAGAAGCTGAGAATGGGTTTGATCCCCGGGTCAGGAAGATCCCCTGGAGTAGGAAATGGCAACCCACTCCAGTATTCTTGCCTGGAAAATCCCCATGGACAGAGGAGACTCGCGGGTTACAGTCCATGGGTTCGCAAAGAGTTGGACATGACCGCGCATGCACACATATTCAAGCATCTCCATCCCATGTTTCACGGGCCCAGGCTTTTCCTCCTCAGGATGCTGAATTTAGCATTACAGATTTGCCTTAGTACAGAGTCCTTTGCGATTCAGTAAACCCGTCAGATCTTGAGTGTGCTCTTTAGCTGTGTTATTCTCACTGTTTATAATGTCATATGTTTTTTCCTCTGTGTTTTCAAAGGCCTGAGTTATCCATCACATCATGGAGAGTATTCCTCTCCATGGAGACATTCTCCTCTGTTAGGGAGATTATATTTACCTAATAAGGAGTCTATGGTTTTTATTTTATCCGCACCACTTACTATTCTTATAAAATTTAATATGTGCTTGCCACTAATCGAAAAGTACTATTTCACTCTAAAGTATCACTGCCAAATTTGTTTAGATTCCAATAACTAATCATAGCATGTTTTTTGTCCAAAGATTTGAATAGATCTGGTTTCCAAACAGAAAAAAAAAATCCAGATGACTCACTAAAACAGAGTAGAGGAAAGATGTAAAGTGAAAGTCGCTCAGTCGTTCTCTTTGGGAATTCTCCAGGCCAGAATACTGGAGTGGATAGCCTATCCTTTCTACGGAGGATCTTCCCAACCCAGGGATCAAATCCAGGTCTCCCACATTGCAGGCAGATTCTTTACCAGCTGAGCCACCAGGGAAGCCCAAGAATACTGGAGTGGGTAGCCTATCCCTTCGCCAGCGGATCTTCCCAACCCAGGAATCGAACCAGGGTCTCCTGCATTGCAGGAGGATTCTTCACCAACTGAGCTCTCAGGGAAGCCCAGGAAGCCCAGAAAGGAGATGTAAGATCAATCTCCTTCAGCCAGTTCTATGTCACTGAAACCATTCAGTTTTAAAACTACTAATAGTATTCATTCTTTTTGTTTTGATAGTGAAACACCCTTATCTTGATAAACTATAAAAAGTCCTCCTCCTGCCTCTTTCTTATCTCTTTTCTTTCTCCTCCTCCACTTTTTAATCTGTTGGCCATTTCAGGTAAGTCTGACAAGGTATTTAAATTGTTTAAATATTTTATGATGGTTAATTTGGGGGAATGGAAATGCATTGTCAGTGTGTTGAGTATATACTCTAGTTTTTAAAAAAACTAATCTACTGACGCTGGATTTCTTTTTCTGTCATTTGAATAAATGGGAAAAGTAGCAGACTGACTTAAGAGACTTTATTATCCACTTATTCAACAAACATTTATTGAATTCCTTTACATGTCAGCTATGATTCTAGATGCTACAGAGACAAGGAAGAAAGCAATGCTATTATCCTCATAGGGTTTACACTGTAATGTGAGGAGAGAGGCAGTAAACAGATGCAGGGCACATGTATGAAAGGTTGGATATCCGTCAGTGCTAATGAGATCACTGAAACAAGGTAAAGGGTATAGGACAATCATTGGATGTAGAATTATTTTAAATAAATTGGGTAGGGGAGCTTAGAGGCAAGGAGCAGAATCCTGAAATTGGAGGGTGGAGGCAAGCAGGTGACTAAGAGAAAAGCCTTTAGGGACTTGGACAATCTTTCCAGAGGACTGAGTACCGAGCATGCCTGGTGTGCTCCAGGATCAAGCTAGTGGCTAGCAGAGCCAGAGGGAAGTGGACAGGAGGAGTGGTGACACGAAGCAGGAGGCTGTGCCGGCAGATGCAGCCCGTATAGGGCCTTGTATTTACATGAAAGGACTCTACCTTTTTCTGTGTTTGTTGGGAAGCCATTGAAGGGTCATGAGCAGAAGGTGGTATGATTTGACAGGTTTTAGCAAGATCATGGTGGTTGCTGGGCTGAGAACAGGCTGTAGAGGAACAAAGGCAGAAGCATGCGTACGTTAAGAGGCTGTTGCAATAAACCAGGTGAGAGATGCTGGTGGTCGGATCAGAGGGGCAGCAGTGGAGGTGGTGATAAGTGGTTGGACTCTAGGCATGCTGTGAAGGTAAAGCCAGCAGAGTGTGTGGATGGACTGGGTTTGAAGTGTGAGCAAAAGGAAAACAACTGAGATCAAGGATGGAGTTGCCATTTACTGCTTTATAAGAAACTGGAGGGGGGTGGGGGGAGTTGGACCATAAAGAAAGCTGAGCGCCAAAGAATTGATGCTTTTGAACCGTGGTGTTGGAGAAGACTCTTGAGAGTCCCTTGGACTGCAAGGAGATCCAACCGTCCATCCTAAAGAAAATCAGTCCTGAATATTCATTGGAAGGGCTGATGTCAAAGCTGAAACTCCAATACTTTGGCCACCTGATGCGAAGAACTGACTCAATGGAAAAGATCCTGATGCTGGGAAAGATTGAAGGTGGGAGGAGAAGGGGACGTCAGAGGATGAGATGGTTGCATGGCATCACTGACGTGATGGACATGAGTTTGAGTAGGCTTCGGGAGTTGACAATGGACAGGGAAGTCTGTCATGCTGCAGTCAATGGGTTCGCAAAGAGTCAGACACGACTGAGCGGCTGAACTGAACTGAACGGATGGGAGGAAGTGGTTTAGAAAAGATTCAGAAGTTAGGCTGTAGATATTGTATTTGTTTTTTAAGGCTGCTGTATTGGAACACCACAAAGTGGTGACTTAAAACAGCAGAAACATATTTGCTCACATTCTGGAGGCTGGAAGTTTGATATCAAGGTGTTGGCAGGACCCTGCTCTCTCTGAGACTCTGATAGAGTTCTTTCTTGCCTCTCCCTAGTTTCTGGCGGTGACTGACAATCCTTGAGGTTCCTTGCCTTACAACTGCATCACTCCAGTCTCTGCGTCTGTCATCTCATGGCATTCTCTATAAGTTTGTATCTTAAAAAGACACAATCACATTGGACTAGGACCCACTTTAATGACCTTGCTTCAGTGATTGCATCTGCAAAGAGTCTGTTTGCAAATAAGGTCAAATTCAAGGTACTGGATGTTAGAACTTGAATATAATTTTTTTCAGTGAGGGGACACAATTTAACACATACAGACGTGAAGTTTGGTTTGTTTGTTTAAATTTTAATTAATTAATTAGTTTGACTGCACCAGGTCTTAGTTGCAGCACTTGGGATCTTTAGTTGCGGTATACAAACTCTTAGTTGCAGCATGTGGGATCTACTTCCCCAACCAGGAGTTGAACCTGGGTCCCTTGCGTGGGAAGTATGGAATCTTAATCACCACCAAGGAAAGTCCTTCAAATTTGTTTTTGAGTATAAGATTCCTTAGGTGTCCATTCCTTAGGAGAAGCGATTACATGTACAAATCTAGAGTTCAGATGCAAGCTCCAAGTTAGAAATGGTAAGGACTGTCAACTCTGGCATCCACCTGTTTACTGAATGCTGGTGCTAAGTCACTTCAGTCATGTCTGACTCTGTGCGACCCTGTAGATGGCAGCCCACCAGGCTCCCCCGTCCCTGGGATTCTCCTGGCAAGAACAATGGAGTGGGCTGCCATTTCCTTCTCCAATGCATGAAAGTGAAAAGTGAAAGTGAAGTCGCTCAGTCGTATCCAACTCTTAGCGACCCCATGGACTGCAGCCTACCAGGCTCCTCCATCCATGGGATTTTCCAGGCAAGAGTACGGAGTGGGGTGCCATTGCCTTCTCCATTTACTGAATAAACCTGGGAAAACTATACAGCAATCATAATTTCCTTCTCCATAAGATTGGAAATTACAGTCTGGGCCTGTAAGGGACTGTTGTAAGAGTCTAATTGGACAATGAGTGTGAAGGCCTCCAAGATGTTTTAAGCACCACCAGGCAAATCAGTCAAAGCCCTTCATGTTGCAGATAGTTCTGCATTCAGTCGTCATGTATTTGGACCATGTATTTTCAGAATATAACATGCTTTAGTATATCACTGGTTGCATTTAAAGCTAAAATGTCAGCTTGCTTCAGGGCAGTTGTTGTACACAAATAATGATAAATTATACATTGGTGGAGATTCTTAAAAGAATTCTAGAGTGGTTGCTGACTTCAGGGCTTTTAAAGTCTTGCCATGTCCTTAAGCAATGCCCTAAGGGTGACCTCACCACTAAGGTAAAATCAGCCACTGAGTGAGAACTTCTCAAGTAGAAATTCTGGATTGTTCCTAAGGAAAGTAAGAGAGTCTTTTCATTTATTCAAAATATGTACTGATAACCTATTTTAGGACAAGAATTGTGGAAGAGATGAAACCACGATGATGAATAAGACCCAGTAACTGTCCATAAGGAGGGGATCTGTAAACTAATGTACAATTCTCTCTCTCTCTCTTTAGCCGCTAAGCCATGTCCAACTCTCGCTACCCCATGGACTGTAGTCTGCCAGGCTCCTCTGTCCATGGGATTCTCTGGGCAATAACACTGGAGTCGGTTGCCATTTCCTTCTCCAGGGGATCTTCCCCACCCAGGAATCAAACCCGTGTCTCCTGGATTGCAGGCAGATTCTTTACTGACTGAGCTAATAAAGATAGAAAAAGCTGATTTTAGAGATAAGCCTAGATGGCACCCCACTCCAGTACTCTTGCCTGGAAAATCCCATGGATGGAGGAGCCTGGAAGGCTGCAGTCCATGGGGTCGCTAAGAGTCAGACACGACTGAGTGACTTCACTTTCACTTTTCACTTTCATTTCACTTTCATGCATTGGAGAAGGAAATGGCAGCCCACTCCAGTGTTCTTGCCTGGAGAACCCCAGGGACGGGGGAGCCTGGTGGGCTGCCATCTATGGGGTCGCACAGAGTCGAACACGACTGAAGCGACTTAGCAGCAGTAGCAGCTAGAGTGCTATGGAAGCATGAGGGGAGGTTGTAGAGGGGAGAAGTGTGCTTCTTGGTAGAACTTATATATATAAGGGATCTACAGGATGAATTAGAGCCAGATGGGAAGATCCCCTGGAGAAGGAAAAGGCTACCCACTCCAGTATTCTTGCCCGGAGAATTCCACGCACAGAGGAGCCTGACGGGCTACAGTCCGTTGGGTCGCAGAGTTGGACAGGACCGAATGATTAACACACACACAAGAAAGTATCAAGACAGTAAGGAGACGGGCATTCCAGGCAGAGGGGCCCGAAACTGAATCTAGCCTCTGTACCCCAACACTGAGCTAAATCTCAGAGACGGAGTTTCATGTGAAGTAGAAAGGAATAGCTTTATTGTTTTGCCAGGCAAAGAGGGTCATGGTGAGCTAATGCCCTCAAAAACTATGTGTCGCTGGAGAAGGTAGTGAGAAATGATATAGTAATGGTTCAAAGAGGGCATGATCAGCTCAGGAACAGTCTCCTGACTGGTTGGTGGTGAGGTAAGTGGGAGTCAGCATCATCCACCTCCTAGTAGCCTGGGAGCTAGGATCCACGTGCTAGTAGGCAGCACACCCTTAGCTTCTCCTACCTGGTGGAAAGGAAAAGGAAAGTGAAGTTGCTCAGTCATGTCTGACTCTTTGCGACTCCATGGACTGTAGCCTTCCCGTCCTTGGGATTTTCCAGGCAAGCGTACTGGAGTGGGTTGCCATTACCTGGTGGAGGATTCAGTATCTGCAAAACATCTCAAAGATATTGTTATGTATATTGCTTGAGGGGAACCAGGACCCTGCCCCAAGGCTGCACTATTGTTCCTTGACTGTTCCTACCTCCTCTCTGCATCCCCTCCTTTCCCTAATTAACAGCTGTTTGAACCTGCCCCTTGGAACTCCGGGAAGGTCATGAAGGCTGAATGAAGCCTATTTCCTGTCATCAAGAAATGCGGGACACAGAAAGGCTTTTGTGCCCAGGAGCCCCACAGGGTATTGCTCAGTATCAGACTCACTTGTGTAAAGGCCCAGAAAAAGAGATGCTGTGTTCAGGAAGCAAAGGGGTTCCGCGTGGAGTCAGCTTGGAATGTGTGATAGTGACAGATTCAGGGATGATGCTGGAGTTGTTAGTATTCGTTGTTCAGTCCCTAAATCATGTCTGACTCTGCCACCCCATGGAATGCAGCATGCCTGGCTTCCCTGTCCATCACCATCTCCTAGAGCTGGCTCAAACTCATGTCCCTTGAATCAGTGATGCCATTCAACCATTTCATCCTCTTCCATCCCCTTCTCTTCCTGCCTTCAACCTTTCCCAGCATCAAAGTCTTTTCTAATTAGGTGGTGGATCATCAGGTGGCCGAAGTATTGGAGCTTCAGTATCAGCATTAGTCTTTCCAGCGAATATTCAGAGTTGCTTTCCTTTAGGACTGACTACTTTGATCTCCTTGCTGTCCAAGGGGCTCTCAAGAGTTTTCTCCAACACCACATTTTGAAAGCATCAATTATTCAGTGTTCAGCCTTCTCAGTGTTCCAACTCTCAAATCCGTACATGACTACTAAAACCAAAGCTCTGACTGAATGGACCTTTGTCAGCAAAGTGATGTCTCTGCTTTCTAATGTGCTATCTAGATTTATTCTCCCATTATGGAGATTCTTCTGTGTCACGCTAAGGAGTTCTGGGCTTTGCCCTAAGAGGCTTACGTCCATTTGAAAAATTGCACCTGCCCAGCTAACTACTCATACTTTCTCTTTCTTCACCCCTAGAATTTTTTTCTGCCTCAAGCAAGTGTTGAAGTTTCCCCAGTTGCCCTGAGTGAGTTTGTCCCAAAGTCTTGGCTGTACCACTTTAGTCTGAGGATTTTAATGATTCCTTTCAGGAACGTACAGCAGTGCATCCCCTGCGATCAAAGACATGGGTCCTATTTTTAAAATCCACCTCCTTTTCTCTTTTTACCAACTCACTCTCATAACCCTCTGATCAGCTGCCGGCTTCTGGTGGCCTGGTATTCTAACATGGCAACCTCACCTAGTCCACAAAGATTTTGTATATTGTTTCTGAAATGAAGAATGACCAGGAATCCCTCTCCCTTTTCAATTTTTGCTAACAGATTCAAGAATCAAGGTGCACATCTGACAGGTGGTATAATCAGGTATCAATTCTTCTTTAATTTAAACTGCTGGAATGATGTTAAAATGAAAGGGAAGCAAATATGGGTTGACTTCCTGTCCATAGGCAGTGAGCAAAGCCCTTGAGGTGTACTTATCAGTGCCTGGCCATTTTGAATATGCATTTTTCCTTTTTCAAATTTTTATGAATGTTAGATATGTTAATCTCAGGGAGTAAGTGTCTTTTAATTTCATGGCTGCAGTCACCATCTGCAGTGATTTTGGAGCCTCCCAAAATAAAGTCTGCCACTGTTTCCCCATCTATTTCCTATGAAGTGATGGGACTGGATGCCATGATCCTAGTTTTCTGAATGTTGAGCTTTATGCCAACTTTTCACTCTCGTCTTTCACTTTCATCAAGGGGCTCTTTAGTTCTTCTTCTCTTTCTTTCATAAGGGTGGTGTCATCTGCATATCTGAGGTTATTGATATTTCTCCCGGCAATCTTGATTCCAGCTTGTGCTTCATCTAGCCCAGTGTTTCTCATGATGTACTCTGCATATAAGTTAAATAAGCAGGGTGACAATATACAGCCTTGACGTACTCCTTTTCCTATTTGGAACCAGTCTGTTGTTCCATGGCCAGTTCTAACTGTTGCTTCCTGAACTGCATACAGATTTCTCAAGAGGCAGGTCAGGTGGTCTGGTATTCCCATCTCATGAAGAATTTTCCAGTTTCTTGTGATCCACACAGTCAATGGCTTAGGCATAGTCAATAAAGCAGAAATAGATGATTATCTGGAACTATCTTGCTTTTTTGATGATCCAGTGGATGTTGGCAACTCTGGTTCCTATGCCTTTTCTAAAATCACTCCTAACTACAAGCTTACTCCTTGGAAGAAAAGTTATGACCAGCTAGACACCATGTTTAAAAAGCAGACATTACCTTGCCAACAAAGGTCCCTCTAGTCAAAGCTATGATTTTTCCAGTAGTCATGTATGGATGTGAGAGTTGGACTGAAAAGAAAGCTGAGTGCCAAAGAATTGATTCTTTTGGACTGTGGTGTTGGGGAAGACTCTTAATAGTCCCTTGGACAGCAAGGACATCCAACCAGTCCATCCTAAAGGAAATCAGTCCTGAATATTCATTGGAAGGACTGATGTTGAAGCTGAAACTCCAATACTTTGGCCACCTTATGTGAAGAACTGACTCCTTGGAAAAGACCCTGATGCTGGGAAAGATCAGCATCATTGAAGACGGGAGGAGAAGGGGACAACAGATAATGAGACGTTTGGATGACATCACTGATTCAGTGGACATGAGTTTGAGTAAACTCCAGGATGGACAGGGAGGCCTGGCGTGCTGCAGTCCATGGGGTCGAAATGGGTTGGACCACTAACATTTATTGAACATTTACTAGATGCTAGTCACTGATCCAGGCTTCCCAGGTGGCGCAGTGGTAAAGAATCTGCCTGCCAAAACAGGAGACGCAAGAGATGCAGGTTCAATCCCTGGGTCAGGAAGATCCCCTGGAGTAGAAAATGGCAACCTGCTCCAATATTCTTGCCTGGAAAATTCCATAGACAGAGGAACCTGGCAAGCTATAGTCCATGGGGTCACAAAAGAGTCAGATACGACTTAGCAAATGAGCACACACAGTCACTGATCCAAGAACATCAGATGTATCACACCCTACCCAAACCCCTAGACATACCTTTATGATCACCATTTTCCAGATGTGAAAACTAAGGTCGTTGAAACGTGAGGATTTATTTCATGTCGCGTAACATTTCCAACCCAAGTGATATGGCCCAAGAAACCAGGAAGTACCGAAACCTAACACATTTCACAATTCTGAACCAAGTGCAAAGAACTGGGTAAATTTATACTTTTAGGTTTTATCATGGCCGTGTACTTGGCTGATAAACACTGGAGAAATGCTAGAGTGTTTACAACAAGACACAGACATTTCCCACAGATTTCCAGCTACCTCTGTTTTTGCACTCCAGCCCGCTATCAGTCTTTTCATCTGCCATCAGGGTTCAACAAAGGGCACCAAGCTATGAAGTGTATGAAAACAAATGCAACAGGGGTTGCATGTCTCCACTGCATCCTATCCTACAGTTTAGTGCACCTGAGGCAAATCTCTCCGGAACTCAGATGAGCTCTGGTCACTCCTGGTTGATAGCTGTGGGACAACCCTACCCATCAAATGACCCTAAAGCAAGACTTTGGTTGGGGTGTTTTTTCATGAAATACGTTTAGTCTGGGTTTGTACTCACACTGCAAAGTCACAAGTGAGAATCCTTTTTCTGTCCCGTTGTTTTTCTCTCTTGACCACTTGGTAATTTCCATTTCAATTAAATTCAGATTAATCAAAGAGCATTCAATGCTGAAACCCACATTCACTTTTCTTTTAGCTGTTCTTCCATCCAACCAGGAGAGGGCAGTATGAGCACAGTTTAGAGACTTGGTAGGTAGCTGCTCTAGAGTGGGAAACTTAGAAAGATTTTCCATTTTAACATGATCTGCTCTTGAGTCCTTTGCCTCAGGGTTATGTGTAAACCCACAGTTTAAGGCCATATGTAACATTCTGTCCTAAGTAAGGGCTGAGAGTTTGGCTCCTTTTAAGTCACTAAGCCAAAACTTAATCATTAAAAACACAGATAGCAATAAATGTAATCATAACGCCTGTTTCCACTTGGTGGGAGTGGAGGGGTGAGAGTGTCAGGCGCTCAGTCATGTCCGACTCTTTGTGACCCCATGGATTGTAGCCTGCCAGGCTCCTCTGTCCATGGAATTTCCCAGGCAAGAATACTGGAGTGGGTTGCCACGCCCTCCTCCATGGAATCTTCCCAACCAGGGATTGAACTGAGGTCTCCTGACTTGTAGGCGGTTTCTTTACCGTCTGAGCCACCAGGAGGAGCGAGGGGAGACACGAAAACCATCAGCACTTTCATGTCCTTGAGACATTCATTACATTACAATTAAAAGTCATTTTTTCAAAGACCTTTCAATATCTTTTGCTGTTAATCAAAATACAATTTGGGAACATAGTCGTGGGTTTCCCCGTTTGCAAAACTTGGTGACTCCTTCTACTAAAGATGGGCAATGCTGTCAGCCTTCACTTACAACCTTAATGGTGATTGAATTATTAATAGCAACACACTTAAGGCCATCATGCTTGTCATGTAATAATCAAAGTAAAAAGAAAAGAAATGCTACATCTTGTAGTCACCTCTCTTTCAGTCTTTGGCCTCCATGATTGAAGTCACAGTTATTTTCACAACCAGCTTGGTAGGGTGGTGCCAAGAAAGAAATACAGAGTTGAGAGCCAGGTAGAACTTGTTTTATATTTTGGCTCTACTGGGAGATTGAAGGCTAGTCTGGTAATGGAAAAGACCCTGATGCTAGAAAGACTGAGGGCAGGAAGAGAAAGGGGTTTCAGAGGATGAGAGATGGTTGGATGGTATCACTGACTCAATGGACACAATTTGAGCACGCTCCAGGAGATGGTGAAGGACAGGGAAGCCTGGTGTGCTGCAGTCCATGGGGTCGTAGAGAGTTGGACACAACTTGGCAACTGAACAACAACAACAAGAATTGGAGCAGGAGCTGCTGCTGCTGCTGCTGTTTTTGTTGCTGTTACGAACTGACCCATGACCTTCCTCCAGGGGGTAATGGAGTCTTTGTGTTATTCTGGTAACACAGATATTAAGGCAAATAAATAATTTTCTTCTTAATCAAGCAACTTAGTTTTCAATATTAAAGAGAAAAATTCATATCTTCTTTTCATTCACTCCCCAATAATCATATTTCTCAAATTTCTTATCCTCTATTAAATCCCTTTCTTCCATATGACTTCTTTCCCTTCAGGAAAGCCAACAGCAAAAGTCATAAGAAATAATCATGAGAAACCTTCTCAAAACTTACTTGCAGTTGACTCAGTGTTACTTACCTCTGAGAAAGGAACCAGATTTGGTCCTAAAGAAACAATGATTTCAGCAAATACCACGGAGTTAATGAAAATCTGTTCTTACATGCTTTGAATATTACACTATGTTTTACAGATACAAATTGCAGACAGAAATCAAACTATCGATTTAAACAAGACATTTTCACAAGTGTAATTTGTTATTCACAACAGTCTTCTAAGAAGACAGATATTATTCACATTCTACTGAGAAATAAACGGATGCTAATGGATTACACCATTAGCTCTAAATAGGTCTCAGTAGACAGATTTTCAGATTTCTAGTCCAGAACTCTTGCCTCAGTACAGCATTGTTTTATAGTCTGATTTCAAGCAATTTAAATAAGGGAACATTTATAAACAGCCAACAAGCAGCCGACCCCTATTCTCAGCAAGTAAACCAGTGGCTGGTATGACATCCTTGACAACCTTAACACCACACAGTGTACTCCAGCGATCCCACTTTTGTGCATATATCTGGAAAAGACAAAAACTTTAACTTGAAAAGATTCATGCACCCCAATGTTCATTGCAGCACTAGTTACAATAACCAAGACATGGAAGTAATCTGTGTCCATAAGCACATAAATGGATACAGAAGATATATATAATTTATATATATATATGGTATATATATAATAATATACACATATATAGCTTTTAGTCAAAGCTATGGTTTTTCCAGTAGTTATGTACAGATGTGAGAGTTGGAATTGGACTATAAAGAAAGCTGAGCACCAAAGTATTGATGCTTTTGAATTGTGGTGTTGGCGAAGACTCTTGAGAGTCCCTTGGACTGCAAGGAGATCCAACCAGTCAATCCTAAAGGAAATCAATCCTTAATATTCGTTGGAAGGAGTAATGCTGATGCTGAAGCTCCAGTACTTTGGCCACCTGACATAAAGAACTGACTCACTGGAAAAGACCCTGATGCTGGGAAAGATTGAAGGCAGGAGGAGAAGGAGACAATAGAGGACAAGATGGTTGGATGGCATCACCAACTTGATGGACATGAGTTTGAGCAAGCTCCAGGAGCTGGCAATGGACAGGGAAGACTGGTGTGCTGCAGTCCATGGGGTCACAGACAGTCGGACATGACTGAGCGACTGAACTGAAATATATGTATACATATATATAAAGAAGACGTGTACTATATATATATATATGCTGTGCTCAGTCACTTAGTCGTGTCCGACTCTTTGTGAGTCCATGTACTGTAGCCCACCAGGCTTCTGTCCATGGGGATTCTCCAGGCAAGAATACTGGAGTGGGTTGCCATGCCCTCCTCCAGGGCATCTTCCCAACCCAGGGATCAAACCCAGGCCTCCCACATTGCAGATTCTTTACTGTCTGAGCCACCAGGGAAGATATAGTTTATATTTTACAGTTATAAAATATATATCTATATATTATAGATATATATTTAATTCATATATATATGAATATTACTCAGTTATGAAAAAGAATGAAATAACATCACTTGCAGCAATGTGGATGGACCTAGAGATTATCATATTAAGTGAAGAGTGAAGTAAGTTGGACAAAGATGAATATCATATGATATAACTTATAGGTGGAATCTAAAACAAATGATACAAATGAACTAATTTATAAAACAGACCCACAGACATAAAAAACAAACTTACGGTTACCAAACTGGGAAGGAGGGGTAGGGATAAATTACAAGTCTGGTATTAACAGATAAATATCACTATATATAAAATAGACAAACAACAGTTCCTACTGTTTAGCAAAAGAACTATAAACAATATCGTCTCATAACCTATAATAGAAAAGAAACTAATATATGTATATTAATGTATACATATGCATATTAATATGTTTAACTGAATTACTTTGCTGTACGTGAAACATTGTAAATCAACCATACTTCAATTAAAAAAAATACACAGCATAGTGGATTTATAACACTCCATCCCTGGCAGCTAAAAAAGCAATTCTTTGAAGTTGAAAATGGTAACTCTTTTGAGTGGCTGCCTAACTGTTGGCAGTCACAGTGAAACTCCATAAGACTGCGGACTGTAGCGTCATGCCATCATTTGAATGATGGGAACTGGAACCACGCACCGCAAAGCGGTAAGTTAGAACTATTTATCTGGTTTTCGAATGTGGATGACTGGCACATGTGTGTTGGTTAGAATGCTCTCTGTGCTCAGGGTGACAATGAGTGAGGGATGTGCTGGCACAGGACACAGACACTGATGATTAAAAAGGCATTGCTGATGAGAGTCACAAAGGTGTCCTGTGTACTTTTAAAGAGTTGTTTGGACGTGGACTGTTTCTAAAGTCTTTATTTAACTTGGTACAATATGGTTTCTGTTTCTGTCTTGGTTTTTTGGCCACAAGTCATGGGGGAATCTTAGCTCCCCCACCAGGAACCAGATCCAATGCCCCTGTAATAGAAGGCAAAGTCTTAACTTCTGCCAGGGAAGTGAAAGTGAAGTTGTTCGGTCGTGTCCGACTCTTTGCCACCCCAGGGACTTTAGCCTACCAGGCTTCTCCGTCCATCGGATTTTCTAGGCAAGGGTACTAGAGTGGGTTAACATTTCCTTCTCCAGGAGATCTTCCTGACCCAGGGACTGAACCCGGGTCTCCCGTATTGCAGGCACACGGTTTACTATCTGAGCCACCAGGGAAGTCCCTGTCATATATATTTTTAACCATGTGCCATAGTAATGTCAAGAGCCAACCATACCATAGGACAGTGTGCTAGGAGCTTTATAATGCACTGTTTCATTCAATCTTAATGACAACCCTAAAAGATAAGAACTGTCATTAAGCCAGGCCAGATAAGACACGGAGACTCAAGGAGGGCCCCTGCACATGAGCCAAAGGCTTTCAGAGGAGATAATGAGAAAGTGAGGTCACAGTGGAGGTCGGGGACAAATGATAACAGGCCTTGAATACTAAGCTATAGCTTTGATATTTTATTCTGTAAACTCTGGAGAAACACTGACACACGTAAGAATGTTCTAATAGCATTATTCTAGCTGTAAGGCGTAGAGACGGGTTGAAGTAGGAAACACAGAATACTCAGGAAGCTAGTGCTGTAACCCAGACACACAGAGGTGATGGTTAGGGTGTTAAGGGCAGGAAGAGGAAGGAGGGAAGGACTCCTTAGATGATTGGGTGTGTGGTCGTCCAGGAAGCGACAGATTGGGACTCTGGGATGGACATGTACACACTGCTATATTTATCTATTCTTTTTTCCTTTTGAACTTTCTCTTTTGTATAGGGATATAGTCCATTAACAATGCTGTGATAGTTTCAGGTGAGCAGCAAAGAGACCCAGCCATACATATATACATGTTTCCATTCTCCTCCAAACCCCCTTCCTGTCCAAGCTGCCGCATAACACTGAGCAGAGTTCCCCGTGCTATACAGTAGGTCCTGGTTGGTTATCCATTTTAAATATAGCATACAGTGGATAATCAACAAGAGCCTACTGTGTAGCATAGGGAACTCTGCTCAGTCTTCTGTAACAAGCTAAATGGGAAAGGAAGCTGAAAAAGAAAAGATGCATATATATGTGTAAACTGAATCACTTTACACCTGAAATTCATACAACATTGCTAATCAACACTACTCCTATACGAAATAAAATTTTTTAAAAAAGATGTAAAGACTGAGAGAATCAAGGCTTTAGAAGCTGACGTAGACATAGAATAAAACAAATTGATATTGATCTAGAAGTTGCTTTTTAAAAATCAACATGTGATAATAAACATGTGTGCTTTTACTCATAAATCTGGTTCTAAGTGTAGACAGCAAACTAAACGTCTTCATAGCTGAAATTCTGCTGGTCCTTGCGTATTCCAGATGTTTTATGACTTGTGCACATGAGGGGGTTGAGCTGCTTAGGGCCCAGGTGGCCTCCAAGATTCCAGATTGGTTTTTACTGAAGGATAACCCTGCCTACGCTGAATGATATACTAGCCATTTAAGTCAGGAAAAGGCAAAAAACCATTTCCTAGATTTCATGGGCCAATATTTTACATTTTGGAAAAGTAAAAGGACATGTTGAATTTTATGTGGGATATGAGTGTGTGTATATGTGTGTGTATGTATTCATTCACCAATATTCATCCCTTAATATGTGGGATGTGTGAGTTTGTGTGTGTGTGTATTCTTTCACCAAAGATTTATTGTGGCATATTATGAGTTTTTCTAGGTAATGGGATATGAATTTCTTGGCCTCTGCTCATAGAAATCTAACAATCCCAAGCAAGAATATAGACATCATGAAGTGTGTTGTAATAGGATCATAAACAGAGTGCTCACTATAGGTGTCCAGAGGAGGGCCCAGCTGGGCATGATCAGAACTGCTTCCCAAAGGAACAGGGGTCTGAACTGAATCTGAATCACAAATGTAAGTCAGCAAGGCATTTGAGGGGATGGGCAGCTTTAGAAAGTGAGGACACCATGGGCAAAGGAACAAGGTAAGATGGCTTGAGCATGTTGGGAGAACTATAAATAGTTCCTAGGACTGGGGTGGGGCTTCCCTGTGGCGCAATGGTAAAGAAGCCACCTGCCAATGCAGGAGATGCAAGAGAGGAGGATTTGATCCCAGGGTCGGGAAGATCCCCTAAAGTAGGACATGGCAACCCACCCCCAGTATTCTTGCCTGGAAATCCCCATGGACAGAGGAGCCTGGCAGGCTACAGTCCACAGGGCTCCTGAAGAGTCAGACATGACTGAGCGCACACATTCAGTGGAGGATTTGGGGTAATGGTGAGAACACAGCCAATGCTCATTTCACAAAAAGTTACTGAACACCTACTAGAGACTAGCACGGATGAAAAAGACAAGGGTGTAAATTCCATGTCCCTGATTAATAAATAAGACCAATTTCGTTTTTAAACCAATATTCCTTATTCCATCTCTTTTTATCTTTTCCAAAATAATCTTACTCAGCTCTGGCACTTATAAGTCCACAGTGCTTTATCCATAACTCTGAAATCCAAAAAAACCTCAAAACAGTGTTGTTGTTGTTTCTCAGACATCTGACCGGATCCAATAGGAGACTATTTTTAGTCTTTATTTACCTCTCAATGTGAACATTAGTAAGTTTTACTGTAGAAATATTGACTTAGTGACTAGAGGCTGCTACGCTATATCCCACTTTCGGTAATATATGGTACATGTTCCATATTTGTTTTTCAAAAGCTAAAAAATTGGATTCCAAAACATATATGACTTCAAGGATTTTATATGGGAAGTCATGAACATCTAGAATCATAGCATTTTATTAAAACACCTCCTAAAATATACATATATTTTTTTCCTTTCCGGATTAGGCACTGCCGATGGGAGCCATATATAATATTTATTTTGAGTGTGAAACTTCCTGGCAGAAACCAAGTTATTGCACCAAACAACAGTCTATTTATCCCTCTCTATGGCAACTATCTCCGCTGCTCCAGTACACTCACTCCCGGAGTACTCAGCAGAGACTGGAGGGTGCTCCTTAGCTTGCAGAGAGATGTCCTGTCCCAGAGTTGACCCCGCTCCCCAGGGCATTCTCTTTGCTTCCTTCGCTCCACGGCCCGGGGTCTGCTGGCTCCTTTTTCTGCCCTGCACCTGGGGCTGCTTCCGTTTGCTTTTCCATGAAATCTTAGGCCAAAAGAATCTTCCCATTCTCATTTGGCAAGCTTGGGATCATTACCATTTCAGAGCTGGAAGAGAACTCGGAGACAGCATGAAGTTCAACCCCTGCCTTTTAGAAACAAGGATCTTGAGATGCAGAGAAGTTGGGCCCCATCAGCCAGGTAAGTTATAGCAAAGCTAGGACGTCAGACACGACTGAGGGACTTCACTTTCACTTTTCACTTTCATGCATTGGAGAAGGAAGTGGCAACCCATTCCAGTGTTCTTGCCTGGAGAATCCCAGGGACAGGGGAGCCTGGTGGGCTGCCGTCTATGGGGTCGCACAGAGTTGGACACGACTCATGCGACTTAGCAGCAGCAGCAGCAGCAGGACTTGGATCCAGGCTGCTATTCCACTTTCCCAATTCAAGGGACTCAAACATCGGATGAATGGGTGCAGAAGGTTCTAGGGTGGACATTTTTGTTTGGCTCTGTTTGTTGGATGATTTGTTTGACTCTCCAGTTTTTTCTCTGGAATATCGCCTATCTACCTCTATCCCTGTGGTTCAAGCAAAATTCACTCAAATCCCTAGATCCATGGTAACTCGTAATTCTGGAGCCAGGCCAATCAGAGAATCAGACTCCTCAAGTGCAGTGATTGGCTCAGAAATGAACTCCTGACCCAATCAGAGATGTGGGGAGTCTTGAAACGATTACTGAGAAACCAGCCAGTGTGTCTCGGCAATCCTCCATGGGATTTCAATGGAAACCAAGAATGAATATGTGGCTCGGGTTACTTAAAGCCACCTTGCTATTACATGAAGCCGAAAGGGGAAGCCAAAGCTTAAAGGTAGAAAGACCTGGAGTTCTGATGACATCGTTTGAGTCTCTTAATTTCTCCCCTGCTTGAAACCCTCTTTACCTCTGACTTCTTCAGTCACGTAAGATAATTTCTTCTTTTGTTTAAGCTCAGTGTGGGTGGATTATCTGTCACTAGCAACTCAGAATGCCTTAACCAATAAAATGACCTTTTATAAAGTCTCTTCAAACACTCTCAATTTATGATTGAATAATTTTTTCCTAAAGGTCTGGTATTTCTGGAATCTCTGAAATTCAGTAACTCACTGAGCTGAGGTGAAGTGAGAAAATAAGCAGTTAAACTCTCGATATCCTGCTATAGTTTGCTACTCTACATAAAAGACACCCATTCCTCATTTTACCAGTCTGATTTTTCTCATCAAACCATGGAAGTGTGAATCTATTTGCCTAATTTGAAACTGACACCACCACCATTACTTTTCATGTTGCAAATTGAACTCGCTTAGCATCAGACTTTTCTGTTTATTTGTGTTTATAAAAATCGTAATTTCCTGTTCTTAAGAATGAAAAGAGCTAAAAGGGCTTTTAAAATTTTAATGGCTGCTTTTTAAAATAAATAAGTCTCAAGGGGTTTCTTAAGCTTCAAACCACTGTAAGCAAATGTTATGCTGAATGTAAATGAATGAGAACTTTCCAGATTAAACTTGCTTTCAAATCCATGAGTTTATAAATCAAAGGGAAACATGTTGATTTCTAAGAAACCCCACAGGAGGATGGATAATATTTCACTTATTTGTCTACACTACATTAGGCCATTTTTCTTGAATAATTATTTTATTTGCATATGGAAAGTGTCTCCCCATGACCTCCCAACCAGGAGTTTTCCTGAGTAAAATCAACAGGAGGAAGTCCGAATTAGAGAAGACAATTCATACACGACTGCTTAGATGAGGTGAGCCAAAGGTTCCAAGCTGGTTTCAGGCTTTGGAGAGTAAGACATGGGTTACTTAAGGACTTCACTCCTTTCATCAGTTGCCTGCTCGTTTCTGTTCTCACTCCTGGTTTTGGCCTCTTACTTCTTCAACTTGAATCCATGCCACGCTCTACCTTTTCACTCCTATTTACCTATATATCATCCCCCTTTCTGTATCTTGAACTTGTCAAGCTCTCTCATACCTCAGGGTCTTTGCACTAACCATTCTCACTGCCCCCAAAGATTCTTTCCACAACTCTTTGCAAATTAGTCCGTATGCTATTCTCAGAATGACCTCTGCTCATCCCATCTCATGTAGCCCATACCCTGTTATTCTCTCTCTTACATCACCCTGTTAACATCCTACATAGCTATTATAACCATTGTACTATTTTATTTATTTGTTTTACTGTCTCTGCTTTTAGAGTATAAACACCTAAAATACAGAGATAATTTTCTTTTTGTTCACTTCTGTATCTCCAAAGCCTCAAATAGTGGCTGCCATGTAATGTACAAACAATAAATATTTGTGGGTTGAACGACAGGGTAAAGGAATGAAAGGTGAAACAGAACAAATATGCCTCTTTTAGGTGAAGACTTCGCCTTCACCTAAAGACTTGTTTGTAGAAGGGGGAGGTTAATGTGCTTAAATATGAGCTAACATATATAGAGTAGAGGGAAGAAGGCATTTCTTTACTTATTTAGCTTCTATTAAGTTCCACTAAGTTCCGTTAGGAAACATAGCACCTGCCATGAACTTGTGTCTCACAGCTTAATCTAAAAAGGTGAATACACCACAATGAATTGTTTCACCAATGACCGTGTACTTTTCAATTACTTCTTACAAGTGAGGGAAAATCTAGTATATAAAGTTCTACTAGAATGATTCTATGATTTTTCCCTGGGACTTTCATTTAGGGATGAACCAACTGTAAAGGTTACCCCAGGTTTAAGAACAAATACCTATTGCCCAGAGGAAAAGTGACCCAGTAGCAATGGAAAAACAGGAAGGGTTATCAGATTGGATATTGTCCATGATGAAGTCAATTATTTTAAAAAACATATTAACTGACTTCTTCATCTATATGTACTTACAAAATAAATTCAATGTAAACCACAATATATTGTTTCATTTGACTTTCTGACAAAGGACAAGTGTAACAGTATTTCATATCCCCATTTTCTATGGGAGAAACTAACCTCTCCCAGGGTTCCAAACCAGGAATTCTGATGACTTATACCACTAGGTATAATGGAAACAGCAATGAAAACAGTGACAGATTTTATTTTCTTGGGCTCCAAAATCACTGCAGATGGTGGCTGCAGCCATGAAATTGAAAGATTCTTGATCCTTGGAAGAAAAACTATGACAAACCTAGACAGTGTATTAAAAAGCAGACATTACTTTACCAACAAACATCTGTATTGTCAAAGCTATGGTTTTTCCAGTAGTCATATATTGATGTTAGAGTTGGACCCTGAAGAAAGCTGAGCACCGAAGAATTGATGCTTTTGAACTGTGGTGTTGGAGAAGACTCTTGAGAGTCCCTTGGATGGCAAGGAGATCATACCAGTCAATCCTAAAGGAAATCAATCCTGAATATTCATTGGAAGAACTGATGCTAAAGCTGAAGCTCCAGTAGTTTGGCCACCTGATGGGAAGAGATGACTCATTAGAAAAGACCCTGATGTTGGGAAAGATTGAAGGCAGGAGGAGAAGGGAATGACAGAGGACAAGATGGTTGGATGGCATCACCAACTCGATGGACTTGAGTTTGAGCAAGCTCTGGGAGATGGTGAAGGACAAGGAGGCCTGGTATGCTGCAGTCCATGGGGTCACAAAAAGTTGGACATGACTCAGTGACTGAACAATAGCAACAACAAATACCACAAGGTATAACCAGGAATTCTCATGACTTATATCACAGGAACTTATACCTGGGCTACCAGGTGGCTCAGTGGTAAAGAATCTACCCGCCAAGCAGGAGACACAGGTTCCACCCCTGGGTTGGGAAGATCCAGTAGAGAAGGAAACAGCAACCCAGTCCAGTACTCTTGCCTGGGAAATCCCATGGACAGAGGAGCCTGGTGGGCTACAGTCCTTGGGTTGCAAAGAACTGGACATGACTTAGTGACTGAATGACAAAAGCTTATTGCTAAGAGACCAGAATATTAATGATATCTGGAAGGCAACTGAAAAGAAAAATCTAAAAGAAAGAGATAATAAGGAGCTATTCTTTCTATTTCTCATATAATTAAAAATCTGTAACATATGTGTAAAGTTTATGCTGGCTTTGGTGAGTGATATAAAAACATGTAAGACAAAAATTTCCTGACCAGGAACTGACAGCCTAGTTGGTAAGATCAGGGATGCATGCATAGCAAAGTTTTATTGCAGTATAAAGCATAATTGTATACTATAGAAAGAGAGTTGAATCATTGGCATTAAAGGAATTGGGAGGAGGTGGGAAAGAAGGCTGCTAACTCCAGGCTAGAGTAGGAAATGAAAGCATTTCATGGAGAAGATGGATATTAAACTCAGTAGTCAACTCAGACACAAAAGTTTAAGGGGTAAAGTTTCAGTATAAACACAGTGAAAGGGTGAAATTGTGTCATTCTGCAGCAAAGAGACTGACTTGGGTAAAAGTCTACCTTGGTGGAGAGGAACTGGATTACAAAGGATACTAACGCAGAATGGATAAAAAAGATGTGGTACATGTATACAATGGAATATTACTCAGACATAAAAAGGAATGAAATTGGGTCGTTTTTAGAGATGAGAATGAATCTAAAGTCTGTCATACAGAGTGAAATAAGTCAGAAAGAGAAAAACAAATATTGTATATTTACAAAGAAAGGCAATGCCAAAGAATCCTCAAGCTACAGCACAATTACACTCATCTCACAGGCTAGCAAAGTAATGCTCAAAGTTCTTGAAACCAGGCTTTAATAGTACATGAACCAAGAACTTCCAGATATTCAAGCAGGATTTAGAAAAGGCAGAAGAGCCAGAGATCAAATTGCCAACATCCACTGGATCATCATAAAAGTAAGAGAGTTCCAGAAAAACATCTACTTCTGCTTTATTGACAATGCCAAAGCCTTTGTGTGGATCATAACAAACTGTGGAAAATTCTTTTTTTTTAAATTTTTATTTTAACTTTAGTTTACTTTACAATACTGTATTGGTTTTGTCAAACATTGACATGAATTCACCACGAGTGTACATGCGTTCCCAAACATGAATCCCCTCCCACCTCCCACCCCATACCATCTCTCTGGGTCCTCTCCATGCACCAGCCCCAAGCATCCTGCATCCTGCATCGGACATAGACTGGCGATTCGTTTCTTACATGATAGTATACATGTTTCAATGCCATTCTCCCATCTCATCCGACCCTCTCCCTCTCTCTCTCCCCCAGAGTCCAAAAGTTCACTCTTTTTAAAGAGATGGGAATACCAAACCACCTAACCTGTCTCCTGAGAAATCTGTATGCAAGTCAAGAAGCAATAGTTAGAACCAGGCATGGAACAACAGGCTGGTTCCAAATTGGGAAAGGAATACATGAAGGCTGAATATTTTCATCCTGCTTATTTAACTTATATGCAGAGTACATCATGCAAAATGCTGGACTAGATGAAGCACAAGCTGGAATCAAGATTGCTGTGAGAAATATCCATAAGCTCAGACATGCAGATGGCACCACTCTAATGGAGAAAGTGAAGAGGAACTAAAGAGCCTCTTGATGAAGGTGAAAGAGGAGAGTGAAAAAGCTGGTTTACAATTCGACATTCAAAAAACAAAGATCATGGCATCTTGTCCCATCACTTCACGGCAAATAGATAGGGAAACAACGGAATCAGTGACAGACTTTATTTTTTCAGGCTCTAAAATCACTGCAGATGGTGACTGCAGCCATGAAATTAAAAGATGCTTGCTCCTTGGGAGAAAAACTATGATCAACCCAGACAGCATATTAAAAAGCAGAGACATTATTTTGCCAACAAAGATCTGTCTAGTCAAAGCTATGGTTTTTCCTGTAGTCATGTATGGATGTGAGAGTTGAACTATAAAGAAAGCTGAGTTTAAAGAATTGATGCTTTTGAACTGTGGTGTTGGAGAAGACTCTTGATAGTCCCTTCGACTCTCAAACCAGTCAATCCTAAAGGAAATCCTTTCTGAATATTCATTGGAAGGACTGATGCTGAAGCTCAAACTCCAATACTTTGGCCACCTGATGTGAAGAACTGACTCCTTTGAAAAGACCCTGATGCTTGGAAAGATTGAAGATGGGAGGAGAAGGGGATGACAGAGGATGAGATGGTTGGATGGCATCACCAACTCGATGGACATGAGTTTGAGCAAGTTCCAGGAGTTGGTGATGGACAGGGAAGCCTGGCATGCTGCAGTCCAAGGGGTCGCAAAGAGTCGGACACAACTGAGCAACTTAACTGAACTGAAATGAACGGAGATCAAGGTCTCCAGGGGTGAGCTTAGAGACAAAGGTGCACACAGCAGGGGAAGGGGAAAGTGAGAAAAAGAAAAAGACATTGACAACAAATGAAGGAAGGAAAGAAGAGTGGTGGAGAAAAGGAAGAGATAGATGTTCGTGATGGAGGGTGAAGCTGATCTTTAAAAACCACTCTCTGTCTTCAAAGATACCATGTTTTCTAAACCGAAACACTGGGACAAGTGATAGAACTTTTTTAGGAAATCCTGAACATGCAGCTACAGTGTTCATAGATCACACATCTTAAAGGCATAGGCTACAAGACATAGAATTTTAGGTTAAAGCCTGGTGGGGCTTCTGTTGTTGCTATTGTTGTTTTAATGAATATGTGCATTCTTCAAGCAACGATACATCTTAAGCAATCTTCCAAGAAATCAGACTGTTCTTGGAGACATTCACTTGATATTTGGGCATTAAAGGAATGTGAAGTGGAAGGTAGAGGAACCAGAAATTGGGAATACGATTAAGGTCACCTAATTTGAGAAAATGGAGAGCTGACCACGGGAGGCAGACCTGGGAAATGTGTGCTGGGGATGAGGAGCTTGGTTAACAAGAAAAGGGAAATCATTATCAAGGGCTTCATAGGATATGTGCTGGGTGAACTTACTCAAGATCATGTGTGAACTGGTAAGTCCAGTCTGAGTGTTAGTATTTGAGGAATACATTCCTTTCTGCTCACTCCCACCACCGTCATCTTGTTAACCCACGATCAGTTCTTGCCAGGGTTTTACAACTTCCCGCCAAACAATGTCCTTGACTCCAATTCTGTCCTTCTTCAATCTAGTTTCTATTCTTCACCCAGAGAGAAACTGTCAAACCAGAAATCTGATCTATTCACTGTCCTTCTGAAACCCTTGAAGGATAAAATGTCCCCCTGACCAAAAAGGCAGACTTCTTGGCATTAGCTATTAGTGGTCCAATCACCCAAAATATTACCCAGCCACAAAATGCATCATGTTTTGAGAGTGAGAATCTATTAAAATTAATCTGGGACAGCAGGCATGAGCCAGGATGCCCCAGATAAATTGTCACATGCAATTACCACAGAGCCTTTCACGACCTATTCTTTTTTTAAAAAAATCTTTATTATATTATCTATTTATGTACTTGGCTGCACCAGGTCTTCATTGTGGCACAAGAACCATGGCTGTGGCATGAGATCTAGTCCCCCAACCATTGAGAACTCTTATTAACTGCGGCATGTGAAATCTAGTTCCCCAATCAGGGATCAAATCCCAGCCCCCTGCATTGGGAGCACAGAGTCCTAGCCACTTGACCACCAGGCAAGTCCCTCATGACATACTCTTAACTCTCCAGTCTTACCCTTCACCAATTTCCTCATGCCTTCTTGTACTCCTTCTGTATTAAGCTACTGGAAATCTGTCCATCATGTTCTTTTCTCTCCTGGGGTCTTGGCACACATTTCTCCCTCATCTCATTCCTCTTTCCCAATTTTTTTTCACTCATTTAATTGCAACTGCCCTTTAAAACTGACGTGAGAATTTACTTCCTCTTAGCAATTTTCCTTAACTCCTCAATTCTGGATTCAGTGCTGTTTCTTATGAGTTCCATTTCCCCATGTGCATGCCCCCAACATTCCATTTAATATAACACAACATAATTGCCTATTCTATTGTACATCTTCTCTAATTGGATGCCCTTTTATAATGTGACTGTAATTATGCACCTGGCATATCCTTCTATTACTAACATACAGTAGCTGTTCATACAGGGAGATTTAATAAACATACCTTGAATGGACAGATGGGTGGGTGGATAAATGAAAGGATGAATAAATAAGAGTTGTTTTCCAAACTTATAAATCTCTAGACTGATTCAGTCTTTGTGTTCTTCAAGATAGTGCTTTCCTAGTCTGGCTGTGCATCACTCACTTGGGACATCAAATACTGGAGCAAAAGGATCTGTATTTTTTTAGCAAGATTGTTGGGTAATTCTTATGCAACCTTAATCTACTTGGTCTGGAGTGAAGAAACTACATCTCTGCAAAGGTCATCTTATAGATTTTATTCATTCCTAAACACTTTGTCTTGATCAATGGAAATTTTAATTTTTTACTTGAAAATTAGAAGGAATTCACCTTGAAGTTGTTACGTTGTAACATCTGGAGTCTCAGAATCCGTCATAGTTTTCCTAGAAGAGTTCAGTACACTCAACTGATACAAAATGCACAAAGTTAGGTCTATCCAGCTATGTATCCTAGGATTCTCACTCTGAATATTCATCTCTTCAGTCTGGAGCTAGATCCTACTGGCTCACTCTTAAGGTCAATATTTTTAAGATAAGAAAGAGTCTTTAGAATAAGACGCTAAGAGGGGAAAGAAGGCAAAAATTCTCCTTGAGGAATACATTTGATGAATTTTCTGTTTTTAATCGCCATATTTCCTATCTTTAGCATTTGAAAAATATTGACTGTACTAAAAAGTTTTAAATTTATGGCAGGTTACTAGGGATTTTTCAGTGTAGCCTGGTCCAACTATTCCCTTTGAAGTAGTGCCTATAATATAGTGCACTTCACCAAAGAAGAGAAAAGAAAAATAGCCTGTCTCCTTGAGAACAAGAACAAACAGCTTCAAACATGAATTGAAAGCCCACTTTCTGAGTAGAGGTACTGAGCCGTACAGAACAAGTGACCAGCAAATCCATGACCTTGCTCCCTCTTGCATTCAACTGCAGCTGGGAGACAAGGTGGGGCCAAGACCTCTCTGCTGACTCCTCAGAATCCTTAGTCTCTGCTCTATCAACCTGTAGATAAGAAATCTCAAAATAAAGGGAGAGCGGTTGGAGCTCTTACTGAAGGCAGGAAAATGAAGGTCAGAGGACAGACGGCACCACCTCTCTGGCTGCCAGCTTGTTGTAAGTGTTGGACGAAACACCCGAGTTCTGGGCTCAGTATTTTATCCCTTCATAAAAATAAGCCTTACAAGACTTGCCCAACATGCCAGGCCTAATTACCAGAATCCAATGCCATAAAATGCTTTGCATTCCTTGGTGAAAGCTGCTATATCAAAGGTCAGGATACCAGCCTGGACTTGTTTTGTTCCTGGGATTCGAATTTTGAGATTAAAAACTTGACGTGATTATTTAACAACAACAAAAAAGCAAAAAACCCTCAGAGACTACAGATAGAGAAATAATCATCTAAGTCTTTGATGAGTTCACCCATAGGCACTTGGGTGTATCATGAGCAAGGATAAGGGCAGACTTTATATCTCCATGTAGGGAATCTATAAATCAAAAGGGTCTCTCAGTAGGGTGTAAATTAGAGGGCAATTGAAATATGAGAAGCTATGCATCAGAAGAAGAAGCATGGATAAAATTTAGAAAAAGCAAATGAGAGCATTAAGTGGAAAATCTAGGCTAGAAAAGGGGAAAACTCTGATGTTCTGTTCAGTTCAATTCAGTCGCGCATTCGTGTCCGACTCTTTGCGACCCCATGAATCGCAGCATGCCAGGCCTCCCTGTCCATCACCAACTCCCAGAGATCACTCAAACTCACGTCCATCAAGTCAGTGATGCCATCCAGCCATCTCATCCTCTGTCGTCCCCTTCTCCTCCTGCCCCCAATCCCTCCCAGCATCAGAGTCTTTTCCAATGAATCAACTCTTCGCATGNAAAATAAAGTCTGACACTATTTCCACTGTTTCCCCATCTATTTCCCATGAAGGGATGGGACCGGATGCCATGATCTTCATTTTCTGAATGTTGAGCTTCAAGCCAACTTTTTCACTCTGCTCTTTCACTTTCATCAAGAGGCTTTTTAGTTCCTCTTCACTTTCTGCCATAAGGGTGGTGTCATCTGCATATCTGAGGTGATTGATATTTCTCCCAGCAATCTTGATTCCAGCTTGTGTTTCTTCCAGTCCAGCGTTTCTCATGATGTACTCTGCATATAAGTTAAATAAGCAGGGTGACAATATACAGCCTTGATGTATTCCTTTTCCTATTTGGAACCAGTCTGTTGTTCCATGTCCAGTTCTAACTGTTGCTTCCTGACCTGCATACAGATTTCTCAAGAGGCAGGTCAGGTGGTCTGGTATGCCCATCTCTTTCAGAATTTTCCAGTTTATTGTGAAAACTCTGATGTAGAGAACCTGAAAGAGATTTTAGGAATTTGAAGATGTCAGACAAAAGAATCTTAATTCATCAGTCTAATTAAAAAGATTTATGAAACACTTTTTTCTTTTCAAGTAATTTTAGATTTACAGAGTAGTTGCAAAAATAATAGAGCAAGTTCTCATATACCTGTCACCCAGCTTCCTTAAATGCTAACTTCTTTCATATCAACAGTACAATGATTGAAACCAGGAAATCAACATTGTTATTATACTATTAACTAACACACATACTTTATTTAAATGTCTCTGGTTGTCCTGCTGTGTCCTTTTTCTACTGGAGGATCCAGTTTAGGATACTATATTGAATTTCACTGTTGACTTCTCTAATCGATGGCAGTTCTAAAGTCTTTCTTTCCCTTCATTACCTTGTCATCTTCAAAGAGTACTGGTCATTTATTTTGTAGAATACCTTTCAATTTGAGTTTGTCTGATATTTCCTCATGTTAGATATAAGATATGGAAAGTATTCATTTTGGGCAAGGATGACACAAAAGTGATGCTGGTTCCTTCTCAGTGCATTGGTTGGGGCACATTATATTGATATGTCTGATTACTGATGATATATAAACTTTGATGGATTGGCTACCCTGGTGTCTTTCAGGATTGTAAAGTTACTCTGTTTCCCATTGTAATTAATGAAGAGGTTATGAGGAAAGACTATGAGATAACACAAATATCCTTTTCCTTAAAAAAAAAAAAAAGCTATGTTTTTAGAGAAGTTTTAGGTTCACAACAGCATTGCGGAGAAGGTACAGAGATTTCCCATATATGCCCTGCCTGGCATATGCCTAGTCTCCCCCCTTGTCAGCATCCCCTACCAGAGTCGTACATTTGTTGCAGTCAATGAACATACATTGAAACATCTTAATTACTCAAAATCTATTAAGGTTCTTTCTTGGGGTTGTACATTGTGGGTTTAGACAAATGTATAACAACATGTATCTAACATTATAGCATTATGCAGACTAATGTCACTGCCCTAAAAATCCACCATGCTCTCCTATTCACCCCTCTTTTGCTTAACCCCTGACAGCCACTGATCTTTTCACTGTCTCCTCAGTTTTGCCTTTTGCAGAGTGTAGTTGGAATCACATATTATGTAACTTTTTCAGGCTGACTTCTTTCACTTATTAATATGCATCTAATGTTCCTCCATGTCTTTTCATGGCTTGATAGCTTATTTACTGGTACCTAATAATAAGACAGTACCTTTGTCTTGATGTACCACACATCATTTATCTATTCACCTACTGAAGGGCATCTTGGCTGCTTCCAAGTTTGGGCATTTGTGAATAAAACTGCCATAAAATTCAGCATATACACTTTTGTGTGGACATGAGTTTTCAGTGTTTTGGGGTAAATACCAAGGAGGGTAGTTTCTGGATTACACAGTAAAAGTATGTTTAGTTTTGTCAGAAACTGCAGGACTATCTTCCAAAGTGGCTCTACCATTTTGCTTTCTTACCAGCAATGGATAAGAATTTCTGTTGCTCAGCATCCTCACCATCATTTGATGGTGTTAGTGTTCCAGATTTGAAGCATTTTAATAGATACACGATATCTTGTTGTTGTTTTAACTTGCATTTTCCTGATGACATATTGCTCCTGTTGTGGAGCAGCTTTTCACACAAATATACTTTTAAATGATATACTATTTTTATTAGTTAATATGTTCACACACCTCTATAAATTCCCCGCATGTTTTTAGCTGCATATTCTTTTTAAACATCTTTTTATTTTATGTTGGAGTTTATTTTATGTTTAGCTGGTTAACAATGTTGTGATAGTTTCAGGTGGATAGCAAAGAGACTCAGCCATGGATATACATGTATCCATTCTCCCCCAACATACAAATATCTTTTTTATTATATACTTTTGCCTGCTAATTTTAGCATTTATCAAGGATTCTTATCTGCACAATTATTGCTATTACTTTTGTCTAGTGATAATTTTTTTTAATTTCCTTGATTTTGTCTATGTTTAATAACTGGTATCATACTCTGAAAGAAAAGAATAATATTATTTCAGTGAAGCTTAATGAAAAGACTTTCTGAGACAACAAACTTGTGCTCTGCAGCAAGGGCCTTATTCTAGCCTCACAGTAAGAAGTTTCAGATTCTTATATGAGTTCTTTTCACCAAAGATGGAATTTTTGAGCTCTCCTAATACTTAGTATAAATGGAAATCACTATGCCCATTGAAAAGCTGAATGGAATTTTCATTTAAATGGGCACATGGCACACTGTCTGAAATAGCAACTTGAGGGTAAAATTTAAATTCTCATAATTTTAGGCCCTTATTTATTTAATTCAGCAGTTAGTCTTGAATTCTCTAGTCAGTTCTAGGCACTATACAAGGCACTGGAGATGCAGTTAAGACTAATACAAACTTTCCCTGAAACTTCATGGAGTTTTAAGTCTAGCAGAAAAGCCAATGTATATAGTTAATTGAAATTGGAATGAATTCATAAACAGAGATGAGAAGAACACTCTGTGTTGGTTTCGTTCAGCTGCTAAAGCATGTCCAACTCTGACTCCGTGGTGTGTAGCATACCAGGCATCCCTGTCCTTCACTGTCTCCCAGATTTTGTTCAGATTCATATCCATTGAGTCAGTGATGCCATTCAACCTTATCCTCTGCCACCTTCTTCTCCTCCTACCCTCAATATTTCCTAGCATCAGGGTTTTTTCCAATGAGTCAGCTCTTCACGTCAGGTGGTCAAAGTACTGGAGCTTCAGCTTCAGCATCAGTCCTTCCAATGCATATTCAGGGTTGATTCCCCTTAGCAGTGACTGTTTAGATCTTCTTGCAGTCCAGGGGACTCTCAAGAGTCTTCTCCAGCACCACAATTCAAACACTCTAGATCAATTAAAAATACCTAACCTACTCTGGATTGGGTTATACTGGTGTCTCAGGCAAGAAAGATTTGAAAGAGCTGAAAGGATGCTAGTGTATAAAGATAAATCAGATGTCAGGAACTGAGAAATCGTGAAGCAGAAAACCTTACAATCCACTTAGGTCATACTAGAACTGTCCACAAAGCAATGGAAAGTCACCTCAGGGCTTTTAACAGGGTGAAACACATTCATATTTGTGATTTCTAGAGACGACAATGGCAGGCTGTGTACAGACTGGATTACAACTGGGGCAATAGAGAACATGAATAAAATATTTGGGAAATTATCAAGGCAGGAGAGGAGGCAAAAGATGAAAGCGTTTTATTTATTTAATATTTTGTTTGCACCAGGTCTTTGTTGCAGTGCTCAGGCTCTTTGTTGCTGTGTACAGGCTTCCTCTAGTTGCCACATGTGGGCTTAGTTGCCCCATAGCGTGTGGGATATTAGTTCCCTAACCAGGGATCGAACCCATGTCCTCTGCCTAGGAAGGCAAATTCTTATCTCTGGACCAGCAAGGGAGTCCTGAGATGAAAACATTTTAGGTTTGAATAATTGCAGTAAAAATGGAGAGAAGAGCTTCAGTTCAGTTCAGTACCTCAGTCGTGTCTGACTCTTTGCGACCTCATGAATCACAGCACGCCAGGCCTCCCTGTCCATCACCAACTCCTGGAATTCACTCAGACTCACGTCCATCAAGTCCGTGATGCCATCCAGCCATCTCATCCTCGGTCATCCCCTTCTCCTCTGCCCCCAATCCCTCCCAGCATCAGAGTCTTTTCCAATGAGTCAACTCTTCGCATGAGGTGGCCAAAGTACTGGAGTTTCAGCTTTAGCATCATTCCTTCCAAAGAAATCCCAGGGTTGATCACCTTCAGAATGGACTGGTTGGACCTCCTTGCAGTCCAAGGGACTCTCAAGAGTCTTCTCCAACACCACATTTCAAAAGCATCAATTCTTTGGCGCTCAGCCTTCTTCAAAGTCCAAATCTCACATCCATACATGACCACAGGAAAAACCATAGCCTTGACTAGACGGACCTTAGTCGGCAAAGTAATGTCTCTGCTTTTGAATATACTGTCTAGGTTGGTCATAACTTTTCTTCCAAGGAGTAAGTGTCTTTTAATTTCATGGCGGCTGTCACCATCTGCAGTGATTTTGGAGCCCAGAAAAATAAANAAAGAAGAGAAGTGGAAAGCCAAGGAGAAAAGGAAAGATATAAGCATCTGAATGCAGAGTTCCAAAGAATAGCAAGGAGAGATAAGAAAGCCTTCCTTAGAGATCAGTGCAAAGAAATAGAGGAAAACAACAGACTAGGAAAGACTAGAGATCTCTTCAAATTTATTAGAGATACCAAGGGAACATTTCTTGCAAAGATGGGCTCGATTAAGGACAGAAATGGTATGGACCTAACAGAAGCAGAAGATATTAAGAAGAGGTGGCAAGAATACACAGAAGAACTGTACAAAAAAAGATCTTCACAACCAAGATAATCATGATGGTGTGATCAATCATCTAGAGCCAAACATCCTGGAATGTGAAGTCAAGTGGGCCTTAGAAAGCATCACTACGAACAAAGCTAGTGGAGGTGATGGAATTTCAATTGAGCTGTTTCAAATCCTGAAAGATGATGCTGTGAAAGTGCTGCACTCAATATGTCAGCAAATTTGGAAAACTCAGCAGTGGCCACAGGACTGGAAAAGGTCCGTTTTCATTCCAATTCCAAAGAAAGGCAATGCCAAACAATGCTCAAACTACCACACAATTGCACTCATCTCACATGCTAGTAAAATAATGTTCAAAATTCTCTAAGCCAGGCTTCAGCAATATGTCAGCCGTGAACTTCCTGATGTTCAAGCTGGTTTTAGAAAAGGCAGAGGAACCAGAGATCAAATTGCCAACATCTTCTGGATCATGGAAAAAGCAAGAGAGTTCCAGAAAAACATCTATTTCTGCTTTATTGACTATGCCAAAGCCTTTGGCTGTGTGGATCACAATAGACTGTGGAAAATTCTGAAAGAGATGGGAATACCAGACCACCTGACCTGTCTCTTGAGAAATCTGTATGCAGGTCAGGAAGCAACAGTTAGAACTGGACATGGAACAACAGGTTCCAAATAGGAAAAGGAATACATCAAGGCTGTATATTGTCACCCTGCTTATTTAACTTATATGCAGAGAAGAGATTGGAGAGGTACTAAAAGGTAGAATCCATCTAGACTTGGTAATTGATTGGATGTGAAAGATGCAAGAGAGAGATGTGTAAAAGGCCCTTTCCACAATTCTGGCTTGAGCAACTGAGAACACACTGGAACATTCTCTGAGACACAGCCGGCAGAGAAGGACATTTGCCAAGGGAGCGTGTGATTTTAATTTTATTCATAAACAATTTGGGAAAAACAAGTGTAAGTGTTAAACGTGGGGTCAGATATATGTGTCTGCAGATCAGGAAAAAGTTGATGCTGGAGATGTAAATTATTATAAACATATAGTTTCTGGGACTTCCTTGGTGACCCAGTGGTTAAGAATCCACCTTCCAGTGCAGGGAACTAGGCACATTCTTGCCCAGGGAACTGTGATCCCACATGCCTTGGAGCACAAGCCCGGAGCCCTCTGGCACAAAGAATCTGCATGCTAGAACAAAAGACCTTGTGTCCCACAACAAAAGATCCTAATGCAGCCACATAAATAAATAAATAAAACATTTAAAAAATTAAATGTATAGATTCTGTTTCACAGTATGGAAGAGAATGAGGTTGCCTATCATGAGTGTAGGTAGGGAAGAAGAAGCAGTTGTCTGTTCCCTGAGGGTGTGTCTCCTGGCAGTGTTAGGGCAGGGTGGGCCACAAAGAGAATGAGAGACAGCCTTAGAGAAGCAGGAACAGAAACAAGAGAAGGTGATGTCATGAGGAAGAGAGTCCCTCCTCTCTCCCGCCAGGGTAGTTTTCTTTCCCCAGCTGTCTACTCTCATTTCTCTGTTTCTTTATATTACGTAATGAAGCTGAATGAGCACTTCTGCTCAGCCTTCATCTAAAATGGGTTTCCAGCAGCCTTCTATAAAGTTAGCATCTCCCTCATGTCCAGTTATTGATTACTGTGCAAAAGCTTTTTAAGTTTTATTAGGTCCCATTTGTTTATTATTGCTTTTATTTGTATTAATCCAGGAGGTGGTTTGGAGAGAATCTAGCTACAATTTACGTCGCAGAGTGTCCTGCCTATGTTTTCCTTTCAGAGGTTTATAGTTTCTGGCCTCATGTTTAAGTCTTTAACTCATTTTGAGTTTATTTTTGCATATGGTGTTAGGAAGTGTTCTAATTTCCTTCTTTTGCATGCCGCTGTCCAGTTTTCCCAGCACCACTTATCACAGAGGCTGTCTTTTCTCCATTGTGTATTCTTGCCTCCTTTTTCAAAGATAAGGTGAACATAGGCACACCGCTTTATCTTTAAGCTTTCTCTCTTGCTCCATTGGTCTGTATTTCTGTTTTTGACTGCAAATAGCAAACCACCCCAAAACGTACTGACATCCCTTGACAACTCACTCTCATGGCTCTGAGTGACTCGTCTGAGCTAGGTGCTTCTTGCTGACAGTCTCTCATGCAGATGCTGTCAGATGTCAGTGGAGGCTGAAATCATCTGGAGGCTTAACTGGGATGAACAGACAATTTGGATCGCTTCCATAATTGTCAGTGTCTGCTGTCTGTTGGCTGGGAGGACAGCTGTAAACAGTTCTCCATCGACAGCTGGTGAGATGCTGGGCTTTTCCTAGATGGTATTGGGGTGACACTGGTACCACTGGGGTGAGAGTGGTAGGAAGACATTCCCTGGTTGTGATCCTCCATTGTTAACATCCCCTGTGGGTGTCCACCTGGTGATCCTTGTGGACAAGCTCCAGCTCCACCCCCAGACCACACACTCCTCACCAAGGTCTCTTCTGAGCGTTCCAGCTCCCTCCAACAGCATCCAGCACCTGTTTGCTACTTGCAGGCTCCATGTTTCTGTAGTGATTTCAACCTTTTTGAAAAGGTCTAAACCTCAGCAGTAGGGAAAGCGACCCTCTCCTGGCCCTAAATTCCTTCTCTTAGCTTCCAGGTGCTTGCCTGCACCTACTATTCCTGGGACTCTTGAAAATCCTCTTTCCCCTCTTTAAGTGGCTAGCCACCTATGGGCTGGTGGTGTTAGTTTAGTTGCTAAGTCATGCCAGACTCTTTGAGACCCTATGGACTGTAGCCCACCAGGCTCCTCTGTTCGTGGGATTTTCCAGGCAAAACTACTGGAGTGGGTTACCATGCCCTCCTCCCGGGGATCTTCCTGACCCAGGGATCGACCCTACAGACCTGCATCTCCTGCACTGCAAGTGGATTCTTTTACCTCTGAGCCACTAGATATTATATATTATATAATATGTATAATTATATATTATATTATATATATAATATAGTACCTTTAACCTGATCAGATAACTGGGTGTGGTTCTGTCTCCTGACTAGACTAACTGACTTACCTCTGCACATGGTGAGGCCCAAACTTCTCACAAGATGAATTTCTAGACAGAGTGACTGAGAACTCATTACTCATTTATTTTGTCTTCCCTATATAAGTCTGCACTTTAGTTATCTCAACTAGGATGACAGTTTAAAACTCCATCCAGGGAATTCCTTGGTTGTCCAATGGTTAAGACTCCATGCTTTCACCATTAAGAGCCCCAGTTCAGTCCCTGTTTGGGGAACTAAGTTCCCACAAGCCACAAGGTGCAGCCAAAAAAAAAAAAAAAAAAAGGAAATGCTATTCATATACTCATGTATTCATGGTCCCCAAATTGAACACCCCAATTCATGCCCTACTGAGCTTCAACTCAGATATCCAGCTATGCACATATCATATCCATCTAACAGATTTTTCAAACAAAGCTCTTAATTTCCCACATCCCAAAATAGACAAATTATTTAAAGAATCCACCACTAGTTGTTGAAGCTAAAAGAAGAAGTCATTCCTCATTGTTTTCTTTTCGTTCATCTCTCTGTCCCCTATCTTCAACTCATAAACTGGTTAGTTCCATTTTTCCTTCAAAATACATTGCAAAGCCAGCCCTATTTCAACTTCCACCACCTTAATCTAAGTGATAATCACCCCTCATCATACTTCCCAGAACTCTGACCACCTCTAATGTTTTCTGTTATTATCAGTCAGAATAAACATTCCATTCAGTTCAGTTCAGTTCAGTTGCTCAGTCGTGTCTGACTCTTTGCAACCCCATGAACTGTAGCACGCCAGGCCTCCCTGTCCATCACCAACTCCGGGAGTTTACCCAGACTCATGTCCATTGAGTCGGTGATGCCATCCAGCCATCTCATCCTCTGTCGACCCCTTCCCCTCCTGCCCCCAATCCCTCCCAGCATCACGGTCTTTTCCAATGAGTCAACTCTTCGCATGAGGTGGCCAAAATACTGGAGTTTTAGCTTCAGCCTCAGTCCTTCCAATGAACACCCAGGACTGATCTCCTTTAGGATGGACTGGTTGGATCTCCTTGCAGTCCAAGGGACTCTCAAGAGTCTTTCCCAACACCACAGTTCAAAAGCATCAATTCTTTGGCACTCAGCTTTCTTCACAGTCCAACTCTCACATCCATACATGACTACTGGAAAAACCATAACCTTGATAGATGGACCTCTGTTGACAAAGTAATGTCTCTGCTTTTGAATATACTATCTAGGTTGGTCATAATTTTCCTTCCAAGGAGTAAGCGTCTTTTAATTTCATGGCTGCAGTCACCAACTGCAGTGATTTTGGAGCCCCCCCATAATAACGTCTGACACTGTTTCCTCTGTTTCCCCATCTATTTCCCAAGAAGTGATGGGACCAGATGCCATAATCTTAGTTTTCTGAATGTTGAGCTTCAAGCCAACTTTTTCACTCTCCTCTTTCACTTTCATCAAGAGGCTTTTTAGTTCTTCTTCACTTTCTGCCATAAGGGTGGTGTCATCTGCATATCTGAGGTTATTGATATTTCTCCCGGCAATCTTGATTCCAGCTTGTGTTTCTTCCAGTCCAGCGTTTCTCATGATGTACTCTGCATAGAAGTTAAATAAGCAGGGTGACAATATACAGCCTTGACGTACTCCTTTTCCTATTTGGAACCAGTCTGTTGTTCCATGTCCAGTTCTAACTGTTGCTTCCTGACCTGCATACAGATTTCTCAAGAGGCAGGTCAGGTGGTCTGGTATTCCCATCTCTTTCAGAATTTTCCACAGTTTATTGTGATCCACACAGTCAAAGGCTTTGGCATAGTCAATAAAGCAGAAATAGATGTTTTTCTGGAACTCTCTTGCTTTTTCCATGATCCAGCGGATGTTGGCAATTTGATCTCTGGTTCCTCTGCCTTTTCTAAAACCAGCTTGAACATCAGGAAGTTCACGGTTCACATATTGCTGAAGCCTGGCTTGGAAAATTTTGAGCACTACTTTACTAGCGTGTGAGATAAGTGCAATTGTGCGGTAGTTTGAGTGTTCTTTGGCATTGCCTTTCTTTGGAATTGGAATGAAAACGGACCTTTTCCAGTCCTGTGGCCACTGCTGAGTTTTCCAAATTTGCTGACATATTGAGTGCAGCACTTTCACAGCATCATCTTTCAGGATTTGAAATAGCTCAAATGGAATTCTATCACCTCCACTAGCTTTGTTCGTAGTGATGCTTGCTAAGGCCCACTTGACTTCACATTCCAGGATGTCTGGCTCTAGACGAGTGATCCCACCATCGTGATTATCTTGCTCATGAAGATCATTTTTGTACAGTTCTTCTGTGTATTCTTGCCACCTCTTCTTAATATCTTCTGCTTCTGTTAGGTCCATACCATTTCTGTCCTTTATTGAGCCCATCTTTGCATGAAATGTTCCCTTGATATCTCTAATAAATTTGAAGAGATCTCTAGTCTTTCCTAGTCTGTTGTTTTCCTCTGTTTCTTTGCACTGATCTCTAAGGAAGGCTTTCTTATCTCTCCTTGCTATTCTTTGGAACTCTGCATTCAGATGCTTATATCTTTCCTTTTCTCCTTGGCTTTCCACTTCTCTTCTTTCAACAGCTATTTGTAAGTCCTCCCCAGACAGCCGTTTTGCTTTTTTGCATTTCTTTTCCATGGGGATGGTCTTGATCCCTGTCTCCTGTACAATGTCATGAACCTCCATGCGTAGTTCATCAGGCACTCTATCAGATCTAGGCCCTTAAATCTAATTCTCACTTCCACTGTATAATCATAAGGGATTTGATTGAGGTCCTACCTGAATGGTCTAGCAGTTTTCCCTACTTTCTTCAATTTAAGTCTGATTTTGGCAATAAAGAGTTCATGATCTGAGCCACAGTCAGCTCTTCTCCATCTTTGGCAGCAAAGAATATAATCAATCTGATTTCGGTGTTGACCATCTGGTGATGTCCATGTGTAGAGTCCTCTTGTGTTGTTGGAATAGGATGTTTGCTATGACCAGTGTGTTCTCTTGGCAAAACTCTATTAGACTTTGCCCTGCTTCATTCCGCATTCCAAAGCCAAATTTGCTTGTTACTCCAGGTGTTTCTTGACTTCCTACATTTGCATTCCAGTCCCCTATAATGAAAAGGACATCTTTTTTGGGTGTTAGTTCAAATCTCCTTTGAATAGCAGCCAGATTTTGTAGACTATCGTGAATCTCTTTTATAACAGGCTCATAGAGAATGGTCACTGAGATGGACAGACAGGTACCTGAGCTTCCATAATGTTGAACCTAAACCCACAGAAGGCTCCAGAGAATACATGAGAAATTCAGTAAGAGTGGACACACCATGAACAGAACACAGCCTGGGGTCACGTATGAAATAGTCACATCTTTTACAAACAGATGGAAGAACAGAACGTTCTAATTTTTTAAGCCATTCACCACCAATTACCTGTTTACAGAGTTGATGATATAAAAAATTCTACCTCAAAAGACCAAAAACTCACACTGAATCTTAGAGTCTTAGAATTATTACACCGGAGGGCATCGTGGATGGTAGATATTCAAAAATCAAGACCATGAATTCCCTACTTAACATCCCTGCCAGTGCTGCCTTCTAAACCATGTTATATACCTGTAGTGCCAAAACACTCATTTTTTTTTTTTCATCTAAAGATACTTTAGGCTGTTAAAAAGCTTTTACTTGTGAAATTTAAGCTTTTACTTGTGAATATTTTAATATATTAGTCTCTAATGTAAAACTTTTTGAGATCAGTCATCACTAATGCAAAGCAAAATGTCTCAAAGCTTCATCTAGTACACTTGCAAAGTTCAGTTTTCCTCCAATGTTCCAGGGGATTCTTTGTGGACCCAGTAGTCGACCCCTCTTGTTCTGGATTCTCCATCACAGAGAATGGACCATCCAGGTTCTTTTCTCTTATTCTCAGAGGCAGTGTCCCCTTGTCAGCTATGATTGTGCCTCAGGTTCTGGTGGTCTTGCCTATATTTCATTCCTCCAAGGAATCAACTACTGAAAGCTATTTATGAAACATTTATTGCAAATTGGTGGAGTCATAGAAGAAGAACAATTGTTAGATGTCACAATTATGAAAATGCTTGGTCATCTTGAACACAGGAATTTAATCTCTCACTAGTCATTCTTCTCCTTGGTCTCTGGTCTACCGCTGTCTTTCTCACTCTTTCTACCAGACTCATTTTCCTCTCTCTTTCTCTTTCTTCTAACCTAGGGTGTCCAGGACTGCCACTTAGGAACACTCTATTCCATCTTACTTTGTTATGGGGTGCAATTCACTATTTAGATTCTCCTACATAGACTAGTTTGGGGTGAAATATTATATTTGCCTTTTAAGCTTGTATTATAAGCTGATTTCTGCATTAAAACATTTTCTTTTCTTTCTTAAATTAGCATTTTTTTTCTTGATTCCTGAGGTAACCCTCCTACATTGTTGGTGGGAATGTAAATTGGTATGTAAACTACCATGGAGAACAGTGTGGAATTTCCTTAAAAAACTACTAATAGAATTACCATATGATCCAGCAATCCCGCTGCTGGGCATATATCCATAGAAAATCATAATTCAAAAAGATACATGCATCTCAATGGTCACTGCAACACTATATTTAATAGTCAAGACATGGAAGCAACCTAATGTCCTTTGACAGAGGAATGGATAAAGATGTGGTACATATATACAATGGCATATTACTCAGCCATAAACAGAATGAAATAATGCAATTTGCAGCAAATTGGATGGACCTAGAGATTATCATACTAAGTCAGACAGAAAAAGACAGATATCATATGATATAACTTATACGTGGAATTTTAAAAACTGATGTAAATGAACATATTTACAAAACAGTAACAGACTCATAGGCTTTCAAAACAAACTTATGGTTACCAAAGGAGTGGGAGGTATAAACTAGCAGTTTAGGATTAACATGTACACACTGCTGCTGCTGCTAAGTCGCTTCAGTCGTGTCCGACTCTGTGCGGCCCCACAGACGGCAGCCCATCAGGCTCCCCTGTCCCTGGGATTCTCCAGGCAAGAACACTGGAGTGGGTTGCCATTTCCTTCTCCAATGCATGAAAGTGAAAAGTGAAAGTGAAGTTGCTCAGTCATGTCCGACTCTTAGCGACCCCATGGACTGCAGCCTACCAGGCTCCTCCGTCCATGGGATTTTCCAGGCAAGAGTGCTGGAATGGGGTGCCATTGCCTTCTCCAACATATACACACTACTATATATAAAATAGTCAACAAGGGCTTGCTGTATGGCATAGGGAACTCTACTCACTATCCTATGACAATCTATATGGGAGAATCTGAAAAATAAAGAATACATGTCTATGAATAACTGAGTCACTTTGCTTCACATCTGAAACTAACACAACATTGTAAATCAACTATACTCCAATATAAAATAAGAATTAAATTACAAAAAATTAAACCAAAAAATGTAACTTAGAGTATAAAATAATCTTCTTATGTGCTTTATATGTTTCAATTCTGTCCAGAAGGAAAGCTCAGTGACTTGAGGAATATTTCACCATCTGAAACACTTAGAATGGCAAAGCTCAAAAAAGAATAGCTTCCTCCTTCCTTGACCTGATTTGAAAGTGAGATTTTATTTATTTATTTATTTTTTATTTTTATTTTAACTTTAGTTTACTTTACATAACTGTATTGGTTTTGCCAAACATTGACATGAATTCACCACGAGTGTACATGCATTCCCAAACATGAATCCCCTCCTACCTCCCACCCCATACCTTCTCTCTGGGTCCTCTCCTTGCACCAGTCCCAAGCATCCTGCATCATGCATNCACAGTCAGCTTCTGGTCTTGTTTTTGTTGATTGTACAGAGCTTCTCCATCTATTGCTGCAGAGAATATAATCAATCTGATTTCGATGTTGACCATCTGGTGACGTCCATGTGTAGAGTCTTCTCTTGTGTTGTTGGAAGAGGCTGTTTGCTATGACTAGTATGTTTTCTTGGCAAAACTCTATTAGTCTTTGCCCTGCTTCATTTCGCATTCCAAGGCCAAATTTGCCTGTTACTCCAGGTGTTAATCTTGACTTCCTACTTTTGCATTCCAGTCCCCTACAATGAAAAGGACATCTTTTTTGGGTGTTAGTTTTAAGCAATCTTAAATGTGGCTTCAGTGACAGAAAGAACACTAATTTGACTGTCATAATTTTAGAAGCCAGTCTTTTGACAGCACAGTATAACAGAGGGGTTAACAGTAAAGACTAGAGGCTAGAATCAGACTGCTTGGGTTTGAATCTCAGTTCTACTGCTCACTAGTTATTGAACCTTGGTTTTGTGTTCTGATCTGTAAAACGACAATCTTCCTCACAAGGTTGTGTAGAGCATTAAATGATTTAGTGCTTAGAACAGTGCATGGAGTATTAAGTGGGCTCAATTGATTGGAAAACATTATTATGGTTACTCTCTAGTCATTTCTCAAAGGCTCAACCAGACAAATGCTAGAAATGACTGTAGGCTGCTCACACCCTGGAGGAGTGACTTTCTAGCCCAGAGCACAGTCCCAGCTCGGAGGGTCACAATGACTTTGTTGAGTCAGGGAAGTGGTTGGTCCATGGTTCCAGAAAACCAAATGGAAGGGTTTGGGGGAGGTCTAACCAGTTTCAAAAGGATTCTGGCCCAGTCAGGATCCCCCAAATAACTGGGATGAGTCCCCAGTTGGTTTAGTTTAGCCCCATCTGGAGTTTCTAACACAACAGAACTGCTGTGTGACTGAATGGCTTGTGTGTGGCCCAGAGGTGACCAGGAATGCTAATTCAAACCCTCTCCTTAGAATTATGGTTTACTGTGATTAAAATACACGATTAAAGTGATGATGCACAGAGCCTCTCTGTGCATCAGTTTCATATCTTTAACACAGAGATGATAATACTAGTCATCACAGAAATGTCAAAAAGATCAAATAAGAATATATATATAAGCATTTATTTGTTTTTAGTTTTAAGAAGATTATAATTTGGATTTTTTTTTTTTTAAAGATTGACCTTCCCTCAAATATTCTGAATTAGTAAGGAACAGGCCTTCAGCCTGGTTCTACTTGGCTATCTTTTTTGAGTACGTTTTTAGGTTTAAGATTTAATCATACTTAGTGGCAGCTGAGGTTATAATCTTGTTGGAATATTTCCTCCAAATCCAAATTGTTTCAACACAGGAAACACATACACACACAATTATGTAAATGTGAAGCCTGTGAACACCATGATAATTTACTTCAACTTACTCTTTTTTCCTACGACCATGAAAAAAACCTGGCCCATTCAAACCAAGTCTATTTGCTTCCAACCCAAAAAATGGAAGGAATACCAACTATGAGAGCCATCAGGTATTTCATCAGAAAGAGAATCAGATCTGGACTCATTTAAGTAACCTACAAGAAGGGAAAGAAGAATATCTTAAATATATAAATAGAAATTTCTTTTAAAGACCACTGTAAAATCTTTTCAATAAATAGTAAAATAATTATACAAGTCTGATGTTTGCACTTACTCAGTCTGATAATTTTCTCATTATATGGAAAAGATGTACTGCTGAAAATTTGACAATGACTATGTATTCTACAGCCTGAGTTCTATAATTTTCTTGCTAGCCCATATTAGATATTATCTAAAGAAAAAGATTACTAATATAGAAAATAAACCATGAATAGGAATAGAAGTGCAAATAATACCTATATTCTTCTTGGCCAATTTTGCTCATCCTATCACTGGTTATCACAATATACAATTAGGAAAGTGTTAATCATTTCCCCCATTTTATTAGTTTCTGTTCTTTTATTTAATATGCTCCTCCTTTCATGTCTGCTTTGCTGGCTGTTTTCAAGCTTCCTCTTTAACCTATGAGTTATTTATAAATACATTTTTTAGTTTCTATTCAGGTGAGTTTTTTTAAAGATTTATTTTTATTGTTGGTTTCAAGTTAAATTATTATAGTCACAGAATGTAGTCTATTTGATTCTGGTTACCTTAGATTTTGGAAACTTCTTTTGTGATTTAGGACATAGTCCATTTTTTAAAGTACTCCTTCTGTGCTCAGAAATAACGCTTACTCTCTATCTGTTGGGTACAAAATTTTTGTATTAGACCAACTTTATTAGTTGTGTTGTTCAAATCTTCTATATAGGCATTCTCAAAGATATTGTAGTCTGGTTCCATACCACCATAAATAAATACCATAATAATGTGAATCATGGGGATTATTTCCCAGTACATATAAAACTTACATTTATATTATAATGTAGAATGTAGTGTCTACTCATAGAGTCTAAATAACAATGCTCATATCTAAATTAAAAAATATTTTATTGCTAAAAAATGCTAACCATCACTTGAGGCTTCAAGTGAGTCATACTCTTTTTGTTGTGGAGGGTCTTGCCTCAATGTTGAAGGCTGCTGACTGATCGGGGTGGTTTCTGTAGGACAGGATGACTGTGGCAATTTCTTAAAATAAGAATGAAGTTTGGCGCATCCATCGACTCTTCCTTTCATGAAAAATTTCTCTGTAGCATGAATTACTGTTTGGTAACAGTATGTACTGTTTGGTAGCAGAATGTCTTTCAAAACTGAAGTCAATCCTCTCAAACCCTGCTTCTGCTTTATCAACTAAGTTTATGTAATATTCTAAATCCTCTGTTGTCATTTCATCAATCCTCACAGCATCATCACCAGGAGTAGATTCCATGACAAGAAATCATTTTCTTAATGCTCACCCATGAGAAGCAACTCCTCATCCATTAAAGTTTTATCATGGGATTGAAGCAATTTAGTCACATCTTCAGGTTCCACTTCTAATTCTAGTTTTCTTGCTATTTTGCTACCACACTGGGTGTTATTTCCTCCACCAAAGTCTTAAAGCCCTGCAAGGCACCATGAGGTTTGGAATCAACTTCTTTCAAACTCCTGCTAATATTTATATTTTGACCTATTCCCTTGAATCATGAATGTTCTCAATGGCATCTGGAATGGTGAATCCTATCTAGGTTTTCATTTAACCACCCAAATCCATCAGGGGAATCACCATGGTAGTTATAGCCTAAAAATGTATTTCTTATGGGACTTCTCTGGCAGTCCAGTGGTTAGAATTTGACATTTTCACTGTGGTGGCCCAGGTTCAATTCCTAGTCAGGAAACTAAGATCCTGCAAGCTGTGAGGTGTGCCACCCCCAAAATATATTTCTTAAATAATAAAGCCTTGAAAGTTCAAATTACTCCTTGATCAGTGGGCTGCAGAATGGATGTTGAGAAGGTAGGCATTAAACAACATTAATCTTGTACATCTCCATCAGAGTGCTTGGGTGACCAAACGCATTGTCAGTAAGCAGTAATATGTTAAAAGGACTCTCTTTTTTCTGAGCAGTAGATATCAACAGTGGGCTTCAAATATTTAGTAAATCATGTTGTAAACAGATGTGCTGTCACCCATGTTTTGCTGTTCCATTTACAGAGCACAGGAAGAGAAGATTTAGTATAATTCAGAATGGCGAATGAGCATTTTGTTACTGTTCAGCTGCCACATCATATCCTACTCTTTTGAAACCCCATGGACTGTAGCCCACCAGGCTGCTCTGTCCATGGAATTTCCCAGGCAAGAATACTGGAGTGGGTTGCCATTTCCTTCTCCAGGGAATTTTCCTGACTCAGGGATCAAACCCACATCTCCTGCATTGGCAGGTAGATTCTTTACCACTGAGCGACCAGACCAGCTGCATTAGCCCCTAAAAAGAGTCATCCTGCCCTGTGAAGCCCTCAAGCCAGGCACTGACCTCTCCTCTCCAGCTATGAAAGTCCTGGTGACATCTTCTTCCAATAGAAGACTGTTCTGTCTGCACTGATAATCTGTTGTTTAGAACAGCCACCTTCATTAATGATCTTAGCTAGATCTTCTAGATAACTTGCTGCAGCGTCTACATCAGCACATGCTGCTCTGCATGAACTCTGATGCTACAGAGATGACGTCTTTCCTTAAACTTCACGAAATCGACCCCTGCTAGGTCAAACCTTTCTTCTGCAGCCTTCTCACCTCTCTCAGCCCTCACAGAATTAGAGTTAGGGCCTTGTCTTAGATTAGGCTTGGGTTTAAGAGAATGCCATGGCTGGCTGATCTATGCAGATCCCAAAACTTTCTCCATATCAGCAATAAGGCTGTTTTGTCTTCTTATCATTCATGAATTCACTAGAGTATCATTTTCAATTTACTTTAAAAACCTTCCCTTTGGATTCACAACTTGGCTGTTGGGCTCAAAAGGCCTAACTTTTGGCCTGTTTCAACTTTCAACATGACTTTCTCACTAAACTTAATCATGTCTAGCTTTTGATTTAAAGTGAGAGGTATGCAACTCCTTTCACTTGAACCCTTAGCCGCCACTGTAAAGTTAGTTGGCCAGATTTCAATATCGTTGTGTCTAAGTGAATAGGGAAGCCCATGGAGAGCCTTTTATATGTAAACCCACCCCCAAAACTTGTGTGACTTGCTTTATTGTGATATTTGCTTTATTGTAGTGGTCTGGAAACAAACCTGCACTATCTCGGAGATATGCCTATTATGCAAGTGTTACCAAAATGTGACACAGGGATATGAAGTGAGCAAAAGCTGTTGGAAAAAAAGGCACCAACAGATTTGCTCAACAGAGGGTTGCCATGAACCTCCAATTTGTAAAAACTGTGGTATCTGCAAAACAGGAGTCCAAAATGTAGCACCTGGATGCAATCTCAAAAAGAATGATCTATTCATTTCCAAGGCAAACAATTCAATATCACAGTAATCCAAGTCTATGCCTTGACCAGTAATGCTGAAGAAGCTGAAGTTGAACGGTTCTAGGACATACAAGACCTTCTAGAACTCAAACCCAAAAAGGATGCCCTTTTCATCATAGGGGACTGGAATGCAAAAGTAGCAAGTCAAGAAACACCTGGAGTAACAGGCAAATTTGGCCTTGGAGTACAGAATGAAGCAGGGCAAAGGCTAATAGTTTTGCAAGAGAATGTACTAGTCATAGGAAACACCCTTGTCCAATGACACAACAGAAGAGTCTACACTTGGATATCACCAGATGGTTAATGCTGAAATTAGAATGATTATATTCTTTGCAGCCAAAGATGGAGAAGCTCTATACAGTCAGCAAAAACAAGACTGGGAGCTGACTGTGGCTCAGATCGTGAATTCCTTACTGCCTAATTCAGACTTAAATTGAAGAAAGTAGGGAAAACCACTAGACCATTCCGGTATGACCCAAATCAAATCCCTTATGATTATACAGTGAAAGTGACGAACAGATTCAAGCAATTAGATCTGATAAGACAGAATGCCTGAGGAACTATCGATGGAGGTTCATGACATTATACAGGAGACAGGGATGGAGACCATCCCCAAGAAAAAGAAATGCAAAAAAGCAAAATGGTTGTCTGAGGAGGCCTTATAAACAGCTGTGAAAAGAAGAGAAGTGAAAAGCAAAGGAGAATAGGAAAGATATACCCATTTGAATGTAGAGTACCAAAGAATAGCAAGGAGAGATAAGAAAGCCTTCCACAGTGGTCAGTGCAAAGAAATAGAGGAAAACAACAGAATGGGATAGACTAGAGATCTCTTCAAGAAAATTAGAGATACCAAGGGAATATTTCATGCAAAGATGGGCTCAATAAAGGACACAAATGGTATGGACGTAAGAGAAGCAGAGAATATTAATAAGAGGTGGCAAGAATACATGGAAGAACTGTACAAAGAAGAGCGCCACTACCCAGATAATTACGATGGTATGATCACTCACCTAGAGCCAGACACCCTGAAATGCGAAGTCAAGGGGGGCCTTGGGAAGCATCACTATGAACAAAACTAGTGGAGGTGATGGAATTCCAGTTGAGCTATTTCAAATCCTGAAAGATGATGCTGTCAAAGTGCTGCACTCAGTACGTCAGCAGTGGCCATGGAACTGGAAAAGGTCAGTTTTCATTACAGTCCTAAAGAAAGGCAAAAGAACGCTCAAACTACCAAACAATTACACTCATCTCACAAACTAGCAAAGTAATGCTCAAAATTCTCCAAGCCAGGCTTCAGCAATATGTGAACCATGAACTTCCAGATGTTCAAACTGGTTTCAGAAAAGGCAGAGGAACCAGAGATCAAATTGCCAACATCCACTGGATCATGGAAAAAGCAAGAGAGTTCCAGAAAAACATCTATTTCTGCTTTATTGACTATACCAAAGCCT
>SJYQ01001146.1:84930-115430 GCA_006410935.1 Redunca redunca | reverse complement strand
AGATCCTCTTAATGAAGGTGAAAGAGGAGAGTGAAAAAGTTGGCTTAAAACTCAACATTCAGAAAACGATCATGGCATCCGGTCCCATCACTTCATGGGAAATAGATGGGGAAACAGTGTCAGACTTTATTTTTTTGGGCTCAAAAATCACTGCAGATGATGACTGCAGCCATGAAATTAAAAGACGCTTACTCCTTGGAAGAAAAGTTATGACTAACCTTGATAGCATATTCAAAAGCAGAGACATTACTTTGCCGACTAAGGTCCGTCTAGTCAAGGCTATGGTTTTTCCAGTGGTCATGTATGGATGTAAGAGTTGGACTGTGAAGAAGGCTGAGTGCCGAAGAATTGATGCTTTTGAACTGTGGTGTTGGAGAAGACTCTTGAGAGTCCCTTCTGAAGGAGATCAGCCCTGGGATTTCTTTGGAAGGAATGATGCTAAAGCTGAAACTCCAGTATTTTGGCCACCTCATGTGAAGAGTTGACTCATTGGAAAAGACTCTGATGCTGGGAGGGATTGGGGGCAGGAGAAGAAGGGGATGACAGAGGATGAGATGGTTAGATGGCATCACTGACTCAATGGACATGAGTCTGAGTGAATTCTGGGAGTTGGTGATGGAAAGGGAGGCCTGGTGTGCTGCGATTCATGGGGTTGCAGAGTCGGACACGACTGAGCGACTAAACTGAACTGAACTGAAGAGTACATCATGAGAAACACTGGGCTGGAATAAGCATAAGCTGAAATCAAGATTTCCAGGAGAAACATTAATAACCTCAGATATGCAGATGATACCACCTTTATGGCAGAAAGCGAAGAGGAACTAAAAAGCCTCTTGATGAAAGTGAAAGAGGAGAGTGAAAAAGTTGGCTTTAAGCTCAACATTCAGAAAACGAAGATCATGGCATCTGGTCCCATCACTCCATGGGAAATAGACAGGGAAACAGTGGAAACAGTGTCAGACTTTGTTTTTCTGGGCTCCAAAACCACTGGAGATGGTGACTGCAGCCATGAAATTAAAAGACGCTTACTCCTTGGAAGGAAAGTTTTGACCAACCTAGATAGCATATTGAAAAGCAGACACATTACTTTGCCAACAAAGGTCCATCTAGTCAAGGCTATAGTTTTTCCAGTGGTCATGTATGTACGTGAGAGTTGGACTGTGAAGAAAGCTGAGAGCCAAAGAATTGATGCTTTTGAACTGTGGTGTTGGAGAAGACTCTTGAGAGTCCCTTGGACTGCAAGGAGATCCAACCAGTCCATTCTGAAGGAGATCAACCCTGGGATTTCTTTGGAAGGAATGATGCTAAAGCTGAAACTCCAGTACTTTGGCCACCTCATGCGAAAAGTTGACTCATTGGAAAAGACTCTGATGCTGGGAGGGATTGGGGACAGCAGGAGAAGTAGACGACAGAGGATGAGAAGGCTGGATGGCATCACCGACGATGGACGTGAGTTTCGGGTAGACTCCAGGAGTTGGTGATGTACAGGGAGGCCTGGCGTGCTGCAATTCATGGGGTCACAAAGAGTCGGACACGACTGAGCAAATGAACTGAACTGAACTAAAATACTGTAAACCCACCAGCCTAAAGGCTGAACCAAAGAATCCATTTTCAAAATCATGTTACCTTTGCTGCTAAGTCACTTCAGTCGGTCAGACTCTGTGTGAGCCCATAGACGGCACCCCACCAGGCTCCCCATCCCTGGGATTCTCCAGGCAAGAACACTGGAGTGGGTTGCCATTTCCTTCTCCAATGCATGAAAGTGAAAAGTCAAGTTGCTTAGTCGTGTCCTACTCTTCACGACCCCATGGACTATAGCCTACCAGGCTCCTCCACCGATGGGATTTTCCAGGCAAGAGTACTGGAGTGGGGTGCCATTGCCTTCTCCTGATGTTACCTTTAATATTTACTAACTGAATTATGAATATTATTATTATAGTCTGCTCTTTAAAGTCTTATTATCAAATAACAGAAAAGATGTAATCGTAACTTGGAATATTTAAACTTCTGAAAGACTATTACTTACCCAGTTCTAATGCTTAAAATTTCTTCATAAAAGAATAATATCTGAAAACTAAGATGAGTAACATTCCCCAAACATGAAATATGCAATCTATCAGAGTCTGAACCTAAATACATATCTTTTTAATGTACAAGATGCAGTTAAAAATAACAAATTAGATTTTCCTGTTATTTATCAAACACATTCATTAGACTGATTAAAAGGGCAATACAAGAATAATTTTCTATGACATGCCAAATAATAAATGAAGTCTTACCTCTATTGCTAAAACTGCTGTCTGTTGGTCATAATGATTCAGAAGATTGGGCATGAAGGCAGTTTATAAGGCAAGTCTTGGCACATCCTCAAGGTAACAGGCTCAAAGAAAGCAAACTGCGCCCACCTATATGGCCCACAAACATAGTCAAGGGCCACAGACAGAAGACGATCCAACTCATAGCCACGCTTTCTCTATTGAATGAGACTCAGATGATCAGGCCTACTCAATATGTACTTTAGGTCTTTGTACAACTGCAGGTCTCAGCTTGAAAGTACTTCTATCTTACTGCTAAGTTCTTCAATGCACCATCAGAGGTTTGTTAGCTTGGTCTCACAAAAGGCATTTGTTTTTGGTTTCACAATATGGCAAAATGACATCATCTTGCCTCTTCTTTTCATTTTATTACATCGGGCACCATTTGGCCAACTTGTCAAGTTGCTAACAACCACATTCCCAAACAACAGATTCCACGTTAGGAGAACAGCTATTTCTTCCTTTGACTGAAACATCTGAAAAATAATTTTTTTAAAAAATGGGAGAAATTAGCAATTTCCTCTTAAAATATTACAGGCTTGGTATTAAAACTTTGATTAGCTCAGTAAAGTTGCAGGATACAAAATTGGTATACAAAAATCAGTTGCGTTTCTATACACTAACAATTAGTTACTAGAAAGAGAAATTTTAAAATACTGCCTTTGGGACTTTCTGGTGGTCCAGTGATTAAAACTGCACACTTCCACTGCTGAGCTCCAGTGCACTCCCTGGTGGAGAAATAAAATTCCAAATGCTGGGAGTCTGGCTAACAACAACAATCACAAACTTTGATGAGAGATACAATACTGCCTTACAGATAAAATACATGGGTATTTCATAATAAAAATACTATAGTTTTTCTACCTTATCATTCTTGCTATAGATATACCAGGGAATCCATAAATAGCATTTAAAGGTACTATTTCCTCCCTGAGTTGTTTATATAACATATAGTTTAATTTCCCATCTATAATGGTAATTTTTCATTTGTCACAAGACATAATTGATCCGTTTTGAAAAACTTGCATGCTGTTGACCTAAATTTTATTTAAATATCTGCCACACTTAATAACAAGTTATTTAAATTTTATTATATATGTTTTAATCATTAAATGATTCAGCAGATGGTATCTGTGAAAGGTGTAAAATATAAAGAAATCAAAAGATATGGATTCAAGCCTCTTCCCAACTATGTAAATCACTTAACTTCTCTGAGCTCAGAATTTTTCTTTCTAAAAATTGCACCTCCCTATCAAAGATGGTATATGAGTGAATTATAAAATAATGTACTCTATAAAAGGTAAAGCAACATCAAACTTCAGGCAGTTTTAGTACTGAATTATAGTGGATACAAAGACTTACTTCTATCAAGCAATACTGAACTGGCAAACAGAAGATTCTAAAAGTAGTATCAGGACATTTTCCCAACAATGCTTCATCCTTTTAGATAGTACAAAAATTTAGTACCTAGATAGAGAAAACGTTTGACCAACAAATGCTTCATTACACATAGTCAGGCTGCAGAGAAGAGTCAACCCTAGAAAGTTACAGTGTGGGACATGAATGATTTCCAGTCAAAGAGTTTCTACCAAGTTTCAGAGTCTGATTTGACACTGGCTTTCCTGGGGGCTTCCCTGGTGGCTCAGACGGTAAAGAATCCGCCTGCAATGCTAGAGACATGGGTTCAATCCCTGGGTTGGGAAAATTCCCTGGAGGAGGAAATGGCAACCCACTCCAGTATTCTTGCCTGGAGAATTCCATGGACAGAGGAGCCTAGCAGGCTACAGTTCATGGGGTTGCAGAGTTGGATCCAACTTTCACTTTCACTTTTTTTTTAGGGACAAAACTATGCACCTATTTTGGGGCTGGAAGGGTACACAGAATGGAAGGCAGGACAGGTAGGAAAAAAGCATATTCTAAAACTATCATACTTGCATTTGGTTTTGTAATGATGTTAAATCTGCTTTTACTTTATTTTCATTTCACAGATGTCAAATATTTCTGTTTGAAGTACACAACCTTGGCTGGGAAAACATGAGAAAACCAGGTTCAGAAATTCTCAGAGACCCAGGTTAACAGGAAAACTCAAATAGACATTAGGGCCCATGACAGCTTAGACCCTGAGAACTTGAACCGGCTTGGCTAAAGCGAGAAAGAAACTGTCCTTTGTGCACTACCAATAACAGGGACCTCTGCATCCCAAGCTTTAATTACTGGGCAGAAAAAACTATTTGGAGAAAGTAAAGCCATGGCTGAATCTTCCGAATTTCTCCCCCAAGCATATGGTCTTGAGTAGAAGAAGGGAAAAGGAAAGCCTACAACCTTAGGAATTAGGAACACCAAAGTTACAGGCAACCTCTGCCTCAAACATCTAATCTGTCTAATACTGAAATCTCTAAATCAGAAATATTTGCTAAAGCTTCTTGGCCTGCCATATTTTTTCCTCCTTCAAGCTGGGCCCAGATGTGATGTCTGGCTATGGAAAAGGTGATGTCTGGCTATGGAAAAGTGATATTAAACACAGTCATGTATATTTAAGCTTAATTATCATGCAGCACGGTAACAATTATGCATATCATTAAATGCGTCAAATAAGCCCTGAAAGCTTTATTTGGCTACAGTATCAAAACATCCATATAAGTTCCTTTTTTGTAGTTTGCTGCTTATGCAGCATGTTCATCTGCTTGCAACTTAAAAAAAAATTAAAGGGAACACTGCTCCCTACTGAATATGTATATAACAATGAGAATTTCAAAATTTTCATTTAGACTATTTTTCAAGCAGTATGGGTTCCAAATTTACAGTTCAAAGAAGATTACCATACAAAATTTGAGGAAGCAACAAAGTAATACTGAGCTTTTTAAACTAGATGAGAAACCCCCTTATACTTCTGTCTACTCTATTTTACTTGTTTTTCTCTCAGTTATTCCTTTTGCCTCATTTACAAACAATGCTTCTCACAGACTTACAAAAGTACTTTCCTTTATGTACTTTAACATTCAAATTTCCATATATCAAAAGATTTTTGTAAAATTATTTTTAGGCTGGGGTAGGATAAAACCTTAATATATTAAGACTGTAGTTTATGATTACTAAGATAAATAAGAAAAAAACATAGAATGCCATGAGACAAGAAGAAAAATAGGAACAGTAAAAATATTAAAGACTTAATCTTTCTTCCAAATCAGAGGTTCCCTAATTTTAATGTGCAGCAGACCGCATAGGTCTAAGAAATCCAAACCTCTGGAAAATGAATGATATACATGCATTCTAATGATTATCTTGGTACTGTTACAAGTGATCTATAAGTCATATTTTGATAAATACTATCCTAAAATAGAATAATTTAAAACAGTACAGGATATTTGCACATAATTATGTGTTTAGCAAAAGTAATATATAAAATGAATTTCTTAAAAAGCAGATAAATACTACCTTAATAGAAAAATGGGAAAAGGACATAAATTTACAAAAGAAATACAAATGGCCAACAAACATATGAAAAGATATTCAACGATGCTAATAAAAACATACAAACATGATACATAATATTTTTTCCAATCAGATGAGCAAAGTAAGAATAACAGAACACAGTATAGGAGAGGGTTCAGAAAAAAGAATGTATTCAACATTCCAACACTTGGAAATACTTTCTTTTTTTTTTTTGGCTGTCCCACATGGCTTGCAGAATCTTAGTTCCCCAAACAAGGCCTGAACCCAGCCCAGGGCAGTGAAGTGTCTAAACACTAGACCGCCAGGAAACTCTCCATTTTCAAATACTACTGGAGGAAAAGCAAACTAGTTGGTATTTCAAAAAAATAGCTATGGACACCAAAAGCCCTTAAAATGTATATAATTTGATTCAGCAGACCTATAATTTATTCTAAGAAAGCAAACACAAGTACACATGATGTATAACTGAAATGTTAGTACAATATTGTTTATAAGATAAAAACCCAGAGACAATCTGAAAGTCTACCAATAAGGAACTGGTTAAACTACGGTACAACCAACACATAACACACTCACTAAAAATGATGAGCAAGATCTGTATATGCTAACTTGAAAAGACAGTAACAATACAATAAGTGAAATATAAAATTTTAAATGGTTTACAAAACAGCATATAGTCTCCCACTTTTGCATGGAACAGAATAAAACTATCTGAATTGTTTACAAATACAATATTATAGGGACTTCTCTGGCAATCCAGTGATTAGGACTCCACACTGCTACTTCAGGGAGCTCGAGTTTGATCCCTGGTCAAGGAATTAAGGTCCCACACTGCACAGCATGGTTAAAAAACAAAAACAAAACAAAAAAGTAGTAAAGTATTATAAATGCTGAAATGTTATTTTAAAATCTGTCACGTTATTTGTGTATGGGAAAATTAAGTCTGCTAAATCTATAAATGAGTGCTGACAATACTACTACTTGAATCAATGATTTCTTGGCTGTTGATTAAGTAACATGCCAAGGGACACAAAAATGCCCTACTACAGGTTGCAAGAAAAGCAAAAAAAAATGATGATAAACTTAGAATGGGTCAAAAGTTGATTTTCAATACTGAAAAAAATCAGATCACCTCTCAGCTGAACAAAATATTATGCACAGTTAAAAAAAAAAACTTTTGATATATATTCTAAATTGCTTTTCAATAACATAATGAAATAAATGCTTCTAATCAGGATCACGTGAGTATGGATAGCAACAGTCCTTTTTCCTAAGAGAACCATCCTTGAAGAAGCTGCAAGTTTCAGACAGCAGGACACAGAATATTGAGGAAACCAGGAAATACTGACAAAATACAGCAACTGATCACATACAGGTTAAAAGATTTTTTGCATTCTTTCTGATATTATATCTTTTACTATAGGAATCTGCAGAATCTCAGCTGAATAAAGGGAATTGCTGGAGTAACTGGAGGGAACAGTCTCAGGAGCCAAGGACCAGTAAAAAATGAAGGGTCTTGTAACAGTTTTTCATGCCCTAACCCTGAGGAGAGAGACATTTACTTCTTTACAGAGCAATATAAGATATGTGGAAAACTAATTTCAGATTAAGTGACCTGATGATTATTTCATCAGAAAACAAAAAGGACTAGATACATTTAACCCTACACTTTGATTTTTATCAATGTGTAACATCAGGAATCTGATATTCCCCAATTTACCAGTTCTCTTTTGATGATAAAAAGTTTAGTTCAGTTCAGCGGCTCAGTTGTGTCCGACTCTTTGCGACCCCATGAATAGCAGCACGCCAGGCCTCCCTGTCCATCACCAACTCCCGGAGTTTACCCGAAACTCACGTCCATCGAGTCAGTGATGCCATCCAGCCATCTCATCCTGGGTCGTCCCCTTCTCCTCCTGCCCCCAATCCCTCCCAGAATTAGGGTCTTTTCCAATGAGTCAACTCTTTGCATGAAGTGGCCAAAGTATTGGAGTTTCAGCTTTAGCATCAGTCCTTCCAATGAACACCCAGGTCTGATCTCCTTTAGGATGGACTGGTTGCATCTCCTTGCAGTCCAAGGACTGTCAAGAGTCTTCTCCAACACCGTAGCATCAATTTAAAAGCATCAATTCTTCAGCGCTCAGCTTTCTTCACAGTCCAACTCTCACATCCATACATGACTACTGGAAAAACCATAGCCTTGACTAGACGGATTTTTGTTGGCAAAGTAATGTCTCTGCTTTTGAATATGCTATCTAGGTTGGTCATAAATTTTCTTCCAAGGAGTAAGCATCTTTTAATTTAATGGCTGCAATCACCTTCTGCAGTGATTTTGGAGCCCCCAGAAATAAAGTCTGACACTGTTTCCACTGTTTCCCCATCTATTTCCCATGAAGTGATGGGACCAGATGCCATGATCTTCATTTTCTGAATGTTGAGCTTTAAGCCAACTTTTTCACTCTCCTCTTTCACTTTCATCAAGAGGCTCTTTAGTTCCTCTTCACTTTCTGCCATAAGGGTGGTATCATCTGCATATCTGAGGTTATTGATATTTCTCCTGGCAATCTTGATTTCAGCTTGCTTCTTCCAGCCCAGCGTTTCTCATGATGTACTCTGCATAGAAGTTAAATAAACAGGGTGACAATATACAGCCTTGACGTACTCCTTTTCCTATTTGGAACCAGTCTGTTGTTCCATGTCCAGTTCTGTTTAATTTTTATCAATGTGTAACATCAGGAATCTGATATTCCCCAATTTACCAGTTCTCTTTTAATGATAAAAAGTAAAAGCCCCTAAAATAAGTTGAGTATTTGTCCTGAAGACCAGCAATAAAGGGGATGCAATCTTGGAAGACTGTATTCAGAGGCTGGCTACAAAGCCAGACCCAAAGAACTCAGGTGGGAAAAGCAGGAGATGGCAACTGTGAAGAGGAAAGAAGGCAGACAGAATCCCAGAAGAGACAATAACAAAAGTGGGCCCTGGGGGCTTGTCAGCAAGGCCCTGGGCCGGGGTCCAGCCCCAGTGGATCCAGGGTGATTCGAAGGAGAGACGGAGTAGGCGAGGAAAAAACTTATTTATATAGAAATATAAAAGAGATTAAGAAGAAATAGTATAGTAGGAAAATTAAGTGGAGAAAAGAGGCTGAATAACTTGGTTTACGTGGAAAGCCAATAAAGTTCCAGACAAGGAGCTTGTACCATCTACGTTAGGCCACCAGCGTCTGTTTGAATATCAGAGAGTGCCCCGCCTTGGGCTCTCTCTCTTACGGATCTTAAAAGCCAGGGCAAGTAAGTAGACATGGTGAGCCTCCACGCCCCAGATGGGAATTCAGCCTGAAATTAGAGTAAAGAAGAAACCAGTCCTTCTGATGACTGGCTCAGGCCTCTATTGTTCAGAAGGCCTTTTATACCTTTTTGACTGTACATAGAGATCAATGGGTAATACAAAATTATGCAGTGTTAGCAGTCCAGACTCTTATCTAAACCAGGCTTTTCTCTCTGCATACCTGATTGTAAACACAAGTCTTAGGTGATTTACATCATCTTCTGGCCCAAAAAGGGCCAATTAACATTTTACAGCCTTTTTTCTGATAAGGATTTTTCAACCAGAAGACTTATTTGTGTAGATCTTCCCAAAGTCTGGTGCCATCCTCAGAAAGCACTAAATAAAGTTACATTCTTACACAGCAAAGATACAACAAATTATAACAAGTGAAAGGAGTACAGTGATTTATAACAAAAGAAAAGTAATTAACTCAAAAGTCTAGTGTTGCTAACATCAAAACTACTATATATCTTTTTCCATATCCCATTTACATTGATTAACATCCTCCCAGGTGCCTAAAAGATAAAGAATATGGAGGCCTGGCGGCAATCACTGAGTCAACAGTGAAAACCCGTCATCAATATGATTTTTAGCTCTTTAGAAAAAGGCTCTGTATCTTTAAGATGCTTTTAAGCTTTGTGCCTCTCGCGGTTGGGGGCTGTAAGCAATTCACAAGCTGTTAAGAGGTCCAGGGGACCTGTTAGGCAAGCTAGAGAGCTATCAGAGGGGGTTTTAACTGAAACATCCCTTTCAAATGCAGAAGACTAAAGCTTAGAGATAACTTTTTCCAGAGTATATCGGAAGAATAGAGAAGCAGAGTACAAAATCCGGCAGATTTTTGGTTTTTTGGGGTACATGCTCAGGAGATTCCAGGGGGAAAACCTGAGATCTGACTAGACCTTGCACATCAGATCTCTGCCGCATGACCTTGTCACGGGTGGAATTCCTCACGCTGGCTCCCGGCAGCCCTGCAACAAAAGATGTTAGCAATTCTATTCTAATTCACACTTTCTGTACAGCAACTGATTCCTTTCATCTTTCTCAGCTTAGATTTAGTTATCTTGACACACTATAAATGTATGTAACATTTTGCGTTTCCAATTCAGAAGTTAAAGGTTGCCTCAAGCATCGTTTCAGTCATGTCTGACTCTGTGCGACCCCATAGACGGCAGCCCACCAGGCTCCCCCGTCCCTGGGATTCTCCAGGCAAGAACACTGGAGTGGGTTGACATTTCCTTCCCCAACGCATGACAGTGAAAAGTGAAAGTGAAGTCACTCAAGTCGTGTCCGACTCTTCGCGACCCCACGGACTGCTGCTTACCAGGCTCCTCCGTCCATGGGACTTTCCAGGCAAGAGTACTGGAGTGGGGTGCCATTGCCTTCTCCAAGCTACAATGGGAACAGGAGGATATTCTTCTGTCTTCTTTCAGAGTTTTCCAAGACTGCATTATAAGGATTAGCAATCACTACTTCTGAAGCTTCTTCTCTCAAGGAAATTATCATCTTGTTAGAAAGCAAAGTACACACTAGGAGCATATCACTGCTCAAAGCGCTAGATTCCTTTTCCTAAAACTCATGTGGGTTTTGGTCTTTTGTTTCCATATCTTATTTAATAAATAAATTCATTCTCACGATACTGTTTTCTGGTTGCTAAAGTTTATATACCTCCATATTTAATTCATCAGAGAAGGCAGTGGCAACCCACTCCAGTACTCTTGCCTGGAAAATCCCATGGGCAGAGGAGCCTGGTAGGCTGCAGTCCATGGGGTCACAGTCGGACAGGACTGAGTGACTTCACTTTCACTTTTCACTTTCATGCATAGGGTAAGGAAATGGCAACCCACACCAGTGTTCTTGTCTGGAGAATCCCAGGGACGAGGGAGCCTGGTGGGCTGCCGTCTATGGGGTTGCACAGAGTTGGACACAACTGAAGCGACTTAGCAGCAGCATATTTAATTCATAGGGCCTAGATTCTTACTAATCTCAAGGCATCACTTTGCTACATTATCTAATTTTTAAAGTCCATCTAGTCATCTACTGATTACAAAAGATAATCTAATCTTCCAGTGTGCTGAGTGATGGGGCTTAAAAAAATACAGGAAAAACAAATACATTAAAGTTCAAAACTAAAATGAATAGTAAGCATCAAAATCCAGTCCATCTTACAAATTATACATTACTTTTAATATTAGAGAAAGCAGAAGCAGAAGATCTTTTAAAACTAAAAACAAAACTGGAAAGTTAAAAGATGGCCAGAGTTTGGATTAAAAAAAAAAAAAAAAATCAGGTTGAAATTCCAGCCTGGTTTCCCTTTTCCATTGAAATATGTTCAGAAAATGCTCTAATATCAAGCTCCTGATTTTTTTTCCCCTTTAGTAAGGTTGCATGTTTTGACTATAAAATTAGTTTAATGAGATAAACTTTGGGGACCAGGATTTTTTTTTTAGGCCTACTAGCCTAGTTGTTTGGAGAAGGCAATGGCACATTCTAGTACTCTTGCTTGGAAAATCCCGTGGATGGATGAGCCTGGTAGGCTGCAGTCCATGGGGTCGCTAAGGGTCGGACAAGACTGATCGACTTCACTTTCACTTTTCACTTTCATGCACTGAAGAAGGAAATAGCAACCCACTCCAGTGTTCTTGCCTGGAGAATCCCAGGGATGGCAGCCCATTGCCATCTATGGGGTTGCACAGAGTCGGACATGACTGAAGTGACTTAGCAGCAGCAGCAGCCTAGTTGTTTTATCTTAAACTTCATTCAGAGCGCATTCCTTGGATCCACCAAAACTGTTGCTAGTTCTCAGCATAACAAATTGTAACTCAAAGATAAGATTCATCATTTCTGATGCAACAGTCAGTTAAAACTGCTTTCTAGTCAACGAGGAGTTGTTACTCTTCAAACATTCATTCCTAACCTTCTGGAAATGCCACTATTAAAAACCTTCACTTCTTTCAAGACACTGTGACCCTTCTTCTCCCAAATCTATACTGAACAATTCCTCTCATACATATTTCAAAGCCTTGCTTTTCATTTGCACTACTGCTCTTTTTGTGGGCATCTGCGGCTTTTATAATTCTAGAGATTTAGGGGTTAAAAAACACTTGAGGCTGAAGAATCTAAGCTATTCCATTTTGTTAACAGAAAAACTCCATTTTGTAAGGTTCCGGGAAAAGAGCCTTTGGAAATCCAAGAGCCTTTGGAAATCCCGAACTCACCCCACCGCCCACGAGCCAACTGGACCCCAGACCAAAATCCCCTGACTTAACGCTCAGGAACTTGTGGTCTACCTAGACAATAGGGACCAATCAAGAACCAACACACAACCCTTTGAAAGAAAGTGACCAATCAGACGTTCCCCTACCTAGAAATCCTTTTTTTCCATGTATACTCCCTATATAAGCAATGTAATCCAAAACCCGGGGCTCCTCCCTATAGCCGCTGTGTCGGTATCGGTGGGAGCCCCAGCTCGAGCTTGGTAATAAAAACTCTCTTGCTTTTGCATCGGTTATTGGCTCCCTGGTGGTCACTGGGAGATTTCGCGACTTGGGCATAACAAGGCCAACACTGCTCTTCCCTGTGAAAGAAAGTAAAGATGCGGTAAGCACTGTTTCCTATCACATGTCTCCTGAAGAAAATAAAGTCAACAGCACTCTAACATCAACAAACTAACAGGCTCAGGATAAGTTTTCAGTATGAAATCTCATAGTTTTACTAACACATATGAAATTTAAGTTGGGGAGAGAGATTTTTTGTCTGTCAAGTGGGCAACAGAGGACTTACAGAGAGTTTAAAACCCCCTCTCTTTGCCCAATGATGACGCTCTCAGAACATTGTGCTATACAAAGAAAGAACGTTCACTTTGGACATGGAACAACAGACTGGTTCCAAATAGGAAAAGGAGTACGTCAAGGCTGTATGTTGTCACCCTGCTTATTTAACTTATATGCAGAGTACATCATGAGAAACGCTGGACTGGAAGAAACAAGCTGGAATCAAGATTGCCGGGAGAAATATCAATAACCTCAGAGATGCCGATGACACCACCCTTATGGCAGAAAGCGAAAAGGAGCTTAAAAGCCTCTTGAGGAAAGTGAAAGAGGAGAGTGAAAAAGTTGGCTTAAAGCTCAACATTCAGAAAACTAATATCATGGCATCTGGTCCCATCACTTCATGGGAAATAGATGGGAAAACAGTGGAAACAGTGTCAGGCTTTATTTTTGGGGGCTCCAAAATCACTGCAGATGGTGACTGCAGCCATGAAATTAAAAGATGCTTACTCCTTGGAAGAAAAGTTATGACCAACCTAAATAGAACATTCAAAAGCAGAGATATTACTTTGCCGACTAAGGTCCGTCTAGTCAAGGCTATGGTTTTTCCCGTGGTCATGTATGGATGTGAGAGTTGGACTGTGAAGAAGGCTGAGCACCGAAGAATTGATGCGTTTGAACTGTGGTGTTGCAGAAGACTCTTGAGAGTCCCTTGGACTGCAAGGAGATCAAACCAGTCCATTCTGAAGGAGATCAGCCCTGGGATTTCTTTGGAAGGAATGATGCTAAAGCTGAAGCTCCAGTACTTTGGCCACCTCATGTGAAGAGTTGACTCACTGGAAAAGACTTTGATGCTGGGAGAGATTGGGGGCAGGAGGAGAAGGGGACGACAGAGGATGAGATGGCTGGATGGCATCACGGACATGATGGACGTGAGTCTGAGTGAACTCCGGGAGATGGTGATGGATGAGGAGGCCTGGCGTGCTGCAATTCATGGGGTCACAACGAGTCGGACACAACTGAGCGACTGAACTGAACTGAACTATTTATCTTCCTCTCAAGCCTCCCTGCTTCAAATATCTCAATCATGGCTGGGGATCTTTCTAGAAAAATCCACCTAAATGTTCAAAGCACAAAATAAAGCTCAGAGGAATACAGTACTTAAGATGAAAAAAGGGATGAAAGAACCTATAGTCCTTTCTTCTTCTATTAATAGGGCACTGGTAGATTTAGGAGAGATGTAGAGGCAGGGAATATTAGTGGATGAGAAAAAAGAAAAAAAGAGGAGGAGGAGGAAAGAGAAGGTAAGACAGTAGGCTTTACTAATTACCTTATTTTCCTGACAGTTTCAAAGCATTTGAGGGGAGGGAGGTAGAGGAGGAACCTGTTATTTCACTAAATAAAAGGCAATACTGTAAGAAGATTTGCATCTCAATTATCTTTTATTTTCAGCTCTATGCTTGCAAGCCTGCCCACTTAAGCTTTCACTTTCCTATCTTATTACCTCTAAGCTGTGGTTTGGTATTTCAAACAAACCCGTTTTTTTTTCCCCTTCTTCTTCTGGAGGAAAAAGATGGTATTGATTTGCTTGAAACTATGGATGGGGGGAAAAAAAAAACAAACAGCTACGGATGGAAAGCATTATCTTGAGGAATAAATGGTTCTTAATAACAGAACTAGGGATTTATCTATCCCTTTGACTGTCAGCACACCACTAAAGGCTAAAAGAAGGCTCAAGAAGGAGGTAACATCCCCCTTGTCAAGTCTTTGTTTTCCTGCTCCTTTGGCATTGGCTTTGCCAAGTAACCCAATTCCCGTAAATAAACATTACAGGTCTATCCAAACTACTTCTATAAAATAAGATCTTGTTTGACCAATCTTTTAGAGCAGTCATTTATTTCTATAGCGGCTGGTCTGCTCTGCTGCTCTGTCTGCCTACATTCAGAAGGGAACCAAAATTCAAAATTTCATTTATTCTGGGCCAAAAACCAGACCTTTTGTTCTCTTTCCTAGATATTTTGCAACTTCAAGTTGACTCCTCGGCCTAAATTAGTGGCATATGCTTTTGTTCTTTTAAGAAAGAAAAAACATCCCTTTTTCTTTTATTGAGGAAGGCATCTAACTCTGAAAAAGACGTCTAGGAAGATGTTAAAATGTCTTGAAATGTTTAACAAAACCTTATTTCAGAGGCTATGGATGAACCTCCCCGCGGTACCCCAGGGCAAACACACGGAGCGTCCAAGGGGGCAGAGGGGGAAGCCTCGAGAAGGAATATGCAGACCTTGCAAAACTGACGGGAGGGAGGAGAGCGGACAACTTTCAGAACTAGAAACAGGAGGCAGTCCAGATGCTGCGACGCCGCCCGGCCCGGGAAGCCCCGAGGACACCCGCACCCCCGCACCCAGCCCTCGGCGCATCGTCGTCCCCGCCAGCGGCCGCGTGCTCCACCCACAGCCCCCAGCGGCCCGGGAGCGCCACATGCCCCCGCGGCGCCGACCGAGCCCCAGGGCTGGACCGAGGGCGGCGCGGGAGAGCGCGGGCCACACTCGAACAGGTTGCTCGGCGCGGGCTCGGGACTGAAAAGGTTAATCCAGTCCGGGGGCATCGGTCCGCCTCAGCGCCCAGCCCCAAGCTCGGGCTCCACCGCCNTTTGAGCCCGGTTTCTGGATACCCGTCTGCAGGTTTCGTTGTTCTTTACCTCACGCCAAGGCTGATGCCTGGCCCTGTCCTGCTCCGGCGTTCCAAGCTCTGGAAGCTTTTCTTAAATGCCCTCAGTCCCTTTTGCAAAAAGCTCTTCCTCCCTTCCTTGCTGAGACAGTGCAGCGACTCTCATCACTCAAGCCTGGAACACTATTATTGCGAGATCACCAAAACCTGTTTCGAGAACCAGCGTGCCCCCTGGGGACGCGGGGTTTGGATACGGTTAAGAGGCGGGTGCTGAGAGTGGTACTGGGTGCAGATAGAGGTCGTCAGCTTTCATATTGCAGAGCTCCAGGCTGAAGCAGCAGAGCAGATATCCTCTTTACCAACACCCACTTTAGTGAGCAGATGGGGCTTGAGGTTATTGGTGGCATTCCCCATCTTCTGTTATTTGGGAAATGTTTCTTCTCTCTTTTTCTAAGCTATTTCAGAACTTAAAGATTCCTTAGAAATCATCTAAACCTAACCTCTCATTATTCAGACGCGGAAAAGAACGGTCCAGAAAGGTTAAAAAGACTTAGGCAAAGCCAGGCAGCGTTTTAAGGGCTGAGTCTAGATTCATTCATTCCAAGGCAAAGCTGTTACCTTTGCCTCCATCATTTTACCTATCTTCCTTTCTCTTCCTTTTCCTCCCTTTTCAACCTAGACGTCAGAGGCATCATTTTGTTCTATGGTAGCACACAGGACTTAAAGAAATACTTTGATCTTGTAGCATAGTGTGACTGTACTAAACGTTACTCAACTGTACACTTGGTTAAGATTATTTTAATATAATCTCTCTGAATCCTTGCCATCCCATGTTGGGAGACTGAGCAAAAACAGCTATATAATCTGTGGTTTATCCAAACCCTTGGGACACATCTCTGTGACATCTTTAATTATAGGAAACTATTTTATACAAAGAAAAGTGGAAGTGTTAGTCCCTCAGTCATGTCCGATTCGTTGCGATCCAATGGACTGTAGCCCACCAGGCTCCTCTGTCCATGGACTTCTCAAGGCAAGAATACTGGAGTGGATTGCCATTCCCTTCTCCAGGGGATCTTCCTGACCCAGGGATGGAACCCAGGTCGCCTGCATTGCAGCCAGATTCTTTACTGTTTGAGCCACCAGTGAAACAATCTTTTTTAAAGGTGATCCCTAAATGATAATAAATACTGGGCTTAGACAGTCATAAATACAGTTTAAAGTCAGAATATGAGCTATGGTAATTGCATCATAAAAGGGATCTGAAATGACATTTTCAGTTTCATTAATAAATAGTAATGCAATAATACTTTTTTTTTTTAAAGTAAGGTTGATCCTTAGGCTGATTCTTATTAAGTCATCGTGTTTTGTGGAGCCAACACTGCCTCTACTGAGGCTGAGTGAAGCAGCTAACAGCATTTATGAAAATCAGTGTAGACCTGCTTCAGGTACTTCTAGATCCCTTGTACCTTCAGATCCTCTAAAGATGTGCTGCTCTCACATTTTTATGCAATTTACACATGGTCTTGTGAAAACTGTGAGGCATAGAACATAACTTAGCTCCTAGTGGGAGGTGGGAATGATGTACAAAATATCATTGAATGTATCAACATGATCACATCTCAGAAATAGACCACTGAGTAAAAGAGGCGAACTACAAAGTATGTAAACTATGATGGCTCTTTAAAACAGTCACACTGTTTATGAGGCCAAACATGTATATATCAGTTCAGTTCACCTCAGTCGCTCAGTCATGTCTGACTGTTTGCAACCCCATGAATTGCAGCGCACCAGGGCTCCCTGTCCCTCACCAACTCCGGGACTTCACCCAAACTCATGTCCATTGAGTGGGTGATACCATCCAGCTATCTCATCCTCTGTCGTCCGCTTCCCCTGCTGCCCCCAATCCCTCCCAGCATCAGAGTCTTTTCCAATGAGTCAACTCTTCGCATGAGGTGGCTAAAGTACTGGACTTTCAGCTTTAGCATCAGTCCTTCCAAAGAACACGCAGGACTGATCTCCTTTAGAATGGACTGGTTGGATGTCTTTGTAACCCAAGGGACTCTCAAGAGTCTTCTTAAACACCACAGTTCAAAAGCATCAATACTTTGGTGTTCACCTTTCTTCACAGTCCAACTTTCACATCCATACATGACCACTGGAAAAACCATAGCCTTGACTAGATGGACCTTAGTCGGCAAAGTCATATCTCTGCTTTTGAATATGCTATCTAGGTTGTTCATAACTTTCCTTCTAAGGAATAAGCATCTTTTAATTTCATGGCTGCAGTCACCATCTGCAGTGATTTTGGAGCCCCCCCAAAATAAAATCTGACACTGTTTCCACTGTTTCCCCATCTATTTCCCATGAAGTGATGGGACCAGATGCCATGATCTTAGTTTTCTGAATGTTGAGCTTTAAGCCAACTTTTTCACTCTCCTCTTTCACTTTCATCAAGAGGCTTTTTAGTTCCTCTTCACTTTTTGCCATAAGGGTGGTATCATCTGCATCTCTGAGGTTATTGATATTTCTCCCGGCAGTCTTGATTCCAGCTTGGATTTCTTCCAGTCCAGCGTTTCTCATGATGTACTCTGCATAGAAGTTAAATAAGCAGGGTGATGATATACAGCCTTGTCGTACTCCTTTTCCTATTTGGAACCACTCTGTTGTTCAATATCCAGTTCGAACTATTGCTTCCTAACCTGCATATAGGTTTCTCAAGAGGCGTGTCATGTGGTCTGGTAAACATGTATATATAAGCATATATCAGTTCAGTTCAGTTCCGTTCAGTCACTCCATTGTGTCTGACTCTTTGCGACCCCATGAATCGCAGCACGCCAGGCCTCCCTGTCCATCACCAACTCCCAGAGTTCACTCAGACTCACATCCATCAAGTCAGTGATGCCATCCAGCCATCTCATCCTCTGTNCTTTTTCCCTTTCATCAAGAGGCTCTTTAGCTCCTCTTCACTTTCTGCCATAAGGGTGGTGTCATCTGCATATCTGAGGTTATTGATATTTCTCCCGGCAATCTTGATTCCAGCTTGTACTTCTTCCAGTCCAGCGTTTCTCATGATGTACTCTGCATAGAAGTTAAATAAGCAGGGTGGCAATATACAACCTTGACGTACTCCTTTTCCTATTTGGAACCAGTCTGTTGTTCCATGTCCAGTTCTAACTGTTGCTTCCTGACCTGCATACAGATTTCTCAAGAGGCGTGTCAGGTGGTCTGGTATTCCCATCTCTCTCAGAATTTTCCACAGTTCATTGTGATCCACACAGTCAAAGGCTTTGGCATAGTCAATAAAGCAGAAATAGATGTTTTTCTGGAACTCTCTTGCTTTTTCCATGATCCAGTGAATGTTGGCAATTTGATCTCTGGTTCCTCTGCCTTTTCTAAAACCAGCTTGAACATCTGGAAGTTCACAGTTCATGTATTGCTGAAGCCTGGCTTGGAGAATTTTGAGCATTACTTTACTAGCAGGTGAGATGAGTGCAATTGTGTGGTAGTTTGAGCATTCTTTGGCATTGCCTTTCTTTGGGATTGGAATGAAGGACTGACCTTTTCCAGTCCTCTGGCCACTGCTGAGTTTTCCAAATTTGTTGGCATATTGAGTGCCGCACTTTCACAGCATCATCTTTCAGGATTTGAAATAGCTCAGCTGGAATTCCATCACCTCCACTAGCTTTGTTCATAGTGATGCTTTCTAAGGCTCACTTGACTTCACATTCCAGGATGTCTGGCTCTAGATGAGTGATCATACCATCATGATTATCCGGGTCGTGAAGATGTTTTTGTACAGTTTCTGTGTGTATTCTTGCCACCTTTCTTAATATCATCTGCTTCTGTTAGGTCCATACATTTCTTTCCTTTATCGAGCCCATCTTTGCATGAAATGTTCCCTTGGTATCTCTAATTTTCTTGAAGAGATCTCTAGTCTTTCCCATTCTATTGTTTGCCTTTATTTCTTTGCATTGATAGCTGAAGAAAGCTTTCTTATCTCTTCTTGCTATTCTTTGGAACTGTGCATTCAGCTGGGTGTATCTTTCCTTTTATCCTTTGCTTTTCACTTCTCTTCTTTTCACAGCTATTTGTAAGGCCTCCCCAGACAGCCATTTTGCTTTTTTGCATTTCTTTTCCATGGGGATGGTCTTGATCCCTGTCTCCTGTACAATGTCACAAACCTCATTCCATAGTTCATTAGGCACTCTATCTATCAGATCTAGGCCCTTAAATCTATTTCTCACTTCCACTGTATAATCATAAGGGATTTGATTTAAGTCATACCTGAATGGTTTAGCGGTTTTCCCTACTTTCTTCAATTTAAGTCTGAATTTGGCAATGAGGAGTTCATGATCTGAGCCACAGTCAGCTCCTTTTCTTGTTTTTGTTGACTATATAGAGCTTCTCCATCTTTGGCTGCAAAGAATATAATCAATCTGATTTCGGTGTTGACCATCTGGTGATGTCCATGTGTTGAGTCTTCTCTTGTGTTGTTGATAGAGGGTGTTTGCTATGACCAGTGCATTTTCTTGGCAAAACTCTATTAGTCTTTGCCCTGCTTCGTTTTGCATTCCCAGGCCAAAATTGCCTGTTACTCCAGGTGTTTCATGACTTCCTACTTTTGCATTCCAGTCCCCTATAATGAAAAGGACAGATTTTTTGGGTGTTAGTTCTAAAAGGTCTTGTAGGTCTTCATAGAATCGTTCAACTTCAGCTTCTTCAGTGTTATTGGTTGGGGCATAGTCTTGGATTACCATGATATTGAATGATTTGCCTTGGAAACGAACAGAGATCATTCTGTCATTTTTGAGATTGCATCCAAGTACTTCATTTCGGACTCTTTTGTTGACCATGATGGCTACTCCATTTCTTCTGAGGGATTCCTGCCCACAGTAGTAGATATAATGGTCATCTGAGTTAAATTCACCCACTCCAGTCCATTTTAGTTCACTGATTCCTAGAATGTCGACGTTCACTCTTGCCATCTCTTGTTTGACCACCTCCAGTTTGCCTTGATTCATGGACCTAACATTCCAGGTTCCTATGCAATATTGCTCTTTACAGCATCGGACCTTGCTTCTATCACCAGTCACGTCCACAGCTGGGTATTGTTTTTGCTTTGGCTCCATTCCTTCATTCTTTCTAGAGTTATTTCTCCACTGATCCCCAGTAGCATATTGGGCACCTAATGACCTGGGGAGTTCCTTTCTCAGAATCCTATCATTTTGTATTTTCATACTCTTCATGGGGTTCTCAAGGCAAGAATACTGAAGTGGTTTGCCATTCCCTTTTCCAGTGGACCACATTCTGTCAGACCTCTCCACCATGACCCTCCCATCTTGGGTTGCCCCATGGGCATGGCTTGGTTTCATTGAGTTAGACAAGGCTGTGGTCCTAGTGTGATTAGATTGGCTAGTTTTCTGTGAGTATGGTTTCAATGTGTCTGCCCTCAGATGTCCTCTTGCAACACCTACCATCTTACCTGGGTTTCTCTTACCTTGGGCGTGGGGTATCTCTTCATGGCTGCTCCAGCAGAGTGCAGCTTCTGCTCCTTACCTTGGATGAGGGGTATCTCCTCACCGCCACCCTTCCTGTAAGCATAAAAAGTGGACAAGATGGCGGCACACTAATTTCATGACAGTGGATGCCTCTAGGCAGGCAGGGTGGAAAATCAGATCTGGGCAGCATGTAAAAGAGGCTTCAACTGTTAATCACACACACGAAGCAAAATGTTAGCATTTTAAAAAAATCTCTGCAGGGAGAAAAGGTGGTTTCTTAGGCAAGTCTGTAAACTTTTCTTTATGGTTGAAATGTTTCCTTTAAAAATAATGTTGAGGGACTTCCCTGGTGGTTCAATAACTAAGATTCCACCCTCCCAAGGCAGAGGACCTAGGTTTAATCCCTGGTCTGGGAACTAGTGAAAGACAGGGAAGCCTGGAGTGCTGCAGTTCATGGGGTTGCAGAGTCAAACACGACTTAGCGACTAAAGAACAACTGGGAACAAGATCCCATAGACTGAAACTAAAGATCCAAGATCTTGTGTGCTGCAACTAAGATCCAGTGCAGCCAAATAAGTAAGTATTTTTAAAGGAATTTTTAAAAATTTTAAATGAAAGTAATGTTAAATTTTCAAGGACATTGAGCCAATGTGCTCACTGTGAACACAATGAGAATGGTGTTTACTGGGGGATCAGCAGTCACACTGATGAAGGGCTAAACAAGGAGAGGTCCAGAGGATGCTAGCTGAGAGGATCAATGAAAGGGACCTTTTGTTTTCAGGGATAAAAATATTCTGATCTAACAGGGGTAAAGTGTTAGGCTCTCTTTAATCCCATCTTTCTTTCATTCAATGTTATAATCACCAATAGAAAGTCTTTAATGAGCAGGAACTTCACCGAGACCCAACACTCTCCCCGGCAGTTGTTAAAACTGGTCTCTTTCTGGATGAACCCGTTTAAAAACCATCCATGTTAACTGGTAATACAGGGTAATTTAGTATTGCATGTACTTACCTCCCCCAGGCCTCCACTCCTGCAAAAGTCTTTGTTTATTCATTTTACGTACAACCTGATCATAAAATATACAACGATAGTTAAAACCATTGGGCTAGAATTCAGACAACATAATTTCTAATTTCAGTTTGGCCACTTATTGATCCTTTGTCAACTCTAAAGAAAGCAGCAACCTCTATGAGCTTTACTTTTCATTTTCTTTTTAAATGGGAGATATAGGAATGCTGCTTATTTCAAAACAATGAAACAATATAAACATAGGGTTTACATTTATTTACCATGGAAGAGAGTATATTTTTAGTTATTTTAGGGAACATGAGATAATGAGAAGTCTTTTTTTAATTTGGTTAGCTGCTGCCCATAAGAACTGTTTTACACTTCTCAGATGTCCCTTCTGAAATGTTGTTTTTCTCCAGCATTAGTTTATAGTTCTATCACAGTAGTTATTTCTACACTGCATTTTCAAATCCTCCTCGTTAGATTTTTTTTTTATTCTTACATCCTCACTCTGCCTCTCATTACATGGTAGATGCTTCATAAATTTAATTAATTAAATCAGACCAGATAGTAAAATTTCCCAAATTTGGAGTTATCCTTATTTAGGCATGCCATTTGCTGGTTCCCTGGTTCCTTAATCCAATAAATTACAATTAATGTTGAAGCATTGCTGAGTTTGTGTGTTGGGCAATTTTCCTACGTTCTTCCACCTCCTGTGTGCAGGTGCTATTCTTTCACTGAACCTCTCCGGAATTGTTTTTCCTGCAACCTTCTTTTACCTGTTGGCCACTCTAAAAACCCGGAGAAACGGAGTTTAAGTTTAAGAACCCTGGAGTGACCAGAACGATGTAACTGGGCATGTTCAGTAGGTTGGCCTGATTTGAAACATATTTACGGCTTGAATGGGGGCATTTAATGCTGTTTGTTTCAGGATTGGCTGCATTTTCTTCCTAGCATTATATTGAGAGATGGCAGCCTTTCTCAATCTCTGGGCGCTCACACTTTTCCATTTTGTCCTTGTGCTCAGTTTTGGAGCCAGCCCTCTAGGATCTCCCGGCCAATCAAGAGACCACACATTGTTGCCTAAGAGACCCCGGATGCCAGCGAAAAGATTTATAGGTAGTGACTGGCCGACTGGAAGGGGTGGGGCTAGACAGAGTCACAGAAACAGGAGCTATGGCAACACCAGCGCTAGAGGCTTGAAGAGAAAGACTTGAAGAGGTGCGAGCAGTGATCACTGCATGAAACAGATGGAGACTCTTTTGAGAGCTCTTCTCTCAGGTCCTCCTTGGCAGTGACGCCAGGAATTACATTTTGCTCTATGTTAGCAGTTAAATTACCAGATACATCACATATGAAATTAACAACCAACAAATAATTACTTCCATGCTTATCAAAGCACTAGCTCTCTGCATTGTCTTATAGTTTCTCTTTGTTTCCATCTAGTTGAATAGAAGATGAATTCATATTTAAATCTAACCGTACCCTATTTCCTGATCATTTCCTGTAATCTATTTCCTTCTCTGATGATACTGCAGTGTACAGTGGGTTAGCTGTGTGTTAGTGGAGAAACTCAACCGTGTTCTGCTCTGTAAACGCCAAATAAAAACCCGATTATCCTGAGTCTAACCCCAATGCTCAGTTCCTAATGAGTTTTACCTTCTTTGCCGCTAGCTTTAATCCTTAAACCACCTCACCTCTACTATTGTGTTCATTCATTCCGCTGATTTAGACAAGTTTTTATTGAGCACCTACTGTGTACTACTGAGTTTAGGATTCAGGTGAGCACATTCAGAAAACCACATTAGCAAAGAAGCACCAGTTTTGTACCACATTCTCTGATCTGAAGTAGTGTGTCTGTACAGAGAGTGCATGAAGGGAGAGGAAGGAGGATGAGCCAAAAAGGTAAATTCATGGTGTATCTATATTAACATGCTAAGGACTCTGTAGCCATTATAGAGTCTCTGAAGGTTTTTGAGCTGAAAAATGACTAACAGACCTTTTAAAAAATACTTCCCTGAATAGAGTAGTGGTTAGCCAAAGCTGGGGAGTAGGGAAATGTGGAGATATTGATCAAAGGGCACAAACCTTCAGTTATAAAATGAATAAGTTCTAGAGACCTTATGTACAGCATAGTGACTATGTGGTGATGGTGGTGGTAGTTTAGTCGCTAAGTTGTATCCCACTTTCGAAACCTCATGGACTGTAGCCCACCAGGTTCTTCTGTCCATGGGATTCTCCAGGCAAGAATACTGGAGTGGGTTGCCATTTACTTCTTCAGGGGTTCTTCCTGCCCAGGGATCATGGCAACTATAGTTAATAATAATATATTATATACTTGAAATTTGCTAGAAGAATAGATCTCAAGGGTAATCACACACACAGAAGCGCGCACAATCACACACATGCACACATGCACACACACACACATGCACACATACACACCACACACACATGCACACACACACAGTAACAATAGGAGGTGATGGATATGTTACATAGTTTGATTGTGGTAAGCATTCCACAATGTGTACATATACTAAAACATCACCTTAAATATATACATTTTTATTTGTTTAAAAAAAACCCTCTTGTAGTAGACTGTTAGCTCCATTATAGTCAAGACTTGTCTTTATACCTCTAATACAGACCTAATAAGTCTTTAGTGAAGTTGTGCAATGGTGACAGTGTGAAGAATAGCTTTGAAGATGGGATTGGAGGTGTGTAACCGCTGGAACTTTACCAGAGGACCTATCCTTGCCTTTAAACATGACACTAGAAGCACACATTGGGGGTAAGGGCCATAAGCCCTTTTTCTTCCCCTTTATCCAAAGAAAAATTAAAGGGGAACATGCAGGGACAGCCATTAAGGGGGAAAGAGGTCATGGAAAAACAACAGCAAGGTCTGTGTGTAGGAGGAGGGAGGCAACTTGCTTTGTCTTGTAATTTTTTTGCATGTTGTATGAAAGTGTCTGAGTGGTCTATACTGTGAACCAGTGTGGGCCTGCAGATATGCACACTGCCTGTCTTCTAGAATGGACGGAGGAAAAAACTGTAAAAGGATAATGACAAAAACCAGGGCAGGATACCTCCCTTTGCCTGCTTCAGGAAGACTATTGCCAAGAGGGCTCTTTTTCTCAGCCAGGCCTGTCTCCTGAAAACCAAACTTTATTCAGGTTGATTTGAAAAAAGCCTAATTCAAATAATTTCTAGCTCTGAAGAACCAGGAATGAAAGAAAAAACAATGCAAAACCTTAGGGAGGCCCTGGAAAAGCTACTTTGTCCTAATCAGAAATCATGCTTAGAATCAGATTGTTTTCTACTCAAACTGGGAAAAGAGAGTTTCTCAGCTTACAACAGAAGTTTTTAACCTGGTATAAGCAAAATATAATGTTAATATGCATTTTTCTAGGGAGAAGATTCATAGTTTTCATCATATCCTCAAAGAGTATTATGGCCCTAAAAAAAAAGAAAAAAGATTGAAAACAATTGGTTTAAGGAATTCCCTGGTGATCCAGTGGTTAGGACTCTGTACTTTCATTGCCAAGGGCCAGGGTCAATCCCTGGTTGGGGACTATGATTCTGCAAGCCGAGTGGTTTGGCTTAAACAGATAAATAATAATTAAAAAAACACAAAAACACACACACAAAACTTCAATCAGTTTAAATAGAAGAAACATCAAACATGAATAAATAGCAATAAAAAAGGAAATATGTGATTTTTCACTGAGCAGATCTAGACTCATTGACCATGCTTTATATATTTGCCTGCTCATGTGTATTTTTATAGCAGCCAATTAATAATACTGTAATGAAATCATTTCTTACACCTTTGCAACTTAGCTGTTAGGAGCTAAGAATGTGAACCTCCTTAATTCCCCCTTATTCAGTGGAATGGTATGAGCAGGCAACTGCAGGAAGATATTATCTATGGTTTAAAACCCTGAGGTTTTAAAACATTGGCTTTATTTTCAGCTCTAATTTAAACCTGAGAGGGAATATTACATGTCAAGTGTGGATCAAAAAATTGTCCAGGTGAATTCCCTGGTGGTCCAGGCGACCTGGATTCTATCCCTAGTCAGGGAATTAGATCCCACATGCCCTAACGAAGACCAGGTTCAGCCAGATAAATAAATAAAAATAAATATTTTTTAATTGTCTTATATTTGCTGCTAAATTTTTTGGAGCCCTGGGTCAGGCAGGCAAATCCTGTGCAGTCCTCAACTCAGCACCACTGCTTTGGATGTGAAACATACCTTCAGAGAGGAAGAAGGCCCAAACATACAGAAACACTGAGGATATATAGTGAAAATGCCATCAATCTGCTTTAAATATTTTTTACCTTAAAATATTTTGTTGTGCCCCCTTCAAGGACAGGCTTTGAAGAACTCTGTAAATAATAGGAAGTTCTAAGAAAGTCTGTGGTGATGCTATTTATTTTATTTTTTTTTACCTTTTTATTTTGTATTGGAGTATAACCAATTAACAGTGTTGTGGTAGTTTCACATGAACAATGAAAGATCTCACCCATACTTATACATGTATCCATTCTCCCCCAGAGTCTCCTAGCCAGCCTGCCATTGAGCACAGTTCCCTGTGCTATATCGTGGGTCCCTGTTGGTTATCCATTTTAAATATAGCAGTATGTACCTGTCCAAGTCAATCCTAAAGAAATCAGTCCTGAATATTCATTGGAAGGACTAATGCTGAAGCTGAAGCTCCAATTCTTTGGCCACTTAATGTGAAGACCCCATGCATTAGAAAAGACCCTGATGCTGGGAAAGATTGAAGGCAAGAAGAGAAGGGGATGACAGAGGACGAGATGGTTGGGTGGCATAACTGACTCAATGGACATGAGTTTGAATAACCTCCGGGAGATGGTAAAGAACAGGGAAGCCTGGCGTGCTACAATCCATGGGGTTTGTCGGACATGACTGAGTGACTACTTGCAAAAAGTTTCAAAGCTAGTAAGTTTTAGAGCCAGGATCCAAACTGTGTAATGTAAAAAGTTTTGGTTGCAAACAATAGAAATAGATTCTAGCTAATGTGTGCATGCTGTGTGCGTGCTCAGTTGTGTCCAACTCTTGGTAGCCCGCCAGGCTCCTCTGTCCATGGGGATTCTCCAGCCAAGAATACAGGAGTGGGTTGCCATGCCCTCCTCCAGGGAATCTTCCCAACCCAGGGATAGAATCCAGGTCTCCCGCATTGCTGGCAGATTCCTTACTGTCTGAGCCACCAGGGATGCCCCTACAAGAAGGGTCTTCTAGCTAATGTAGGTGAAATTTATTGAAGGCTATTAGGTGGCTCACAAAATGGATAAGAAAGGACATGCATGTGTGCTAAGTTGCTTCAGTCGTGTCTGATTCTTTGTGACCCTGTGGACCATAGCCCACCAGGGTCCTCTGTCCAAGGGATTCTCCAGGCAAGAATACTGGAGTAGGCTGCCATGGCCTCCTCCAGGGGATTTTCCTGACTCAGGGATCAAACCTGCATCTCTTAGGTCTCCAGCATTGGCATACGGATTCTTTACCACTAGCACCACCTAGGAAGCCCCTACAAGAAGAGTCTAAGAACAGCTTAACAGTCTACTCAGAGCATCTGCAGTACTTTGAATGATCATCTTGGCTGTAAAGCAAGGATAAGCCAGCATCAGTTACCTGGCCTAGCTTAGTCTCATGACTTGATTAACCAACCCAGCAGACCCTAAACACTGAGAGAAAAGTAATTCCTCATGGAAATTAGAGTGCTTTAATCCAATGAAGGCAGACATAGGGACTTCCCTGGCTGTCCAATGGTTAGAATTGGATCATAAAGAAGGTTGAGAGTTGAAGAATTTATGTTTTTTAATTGTGGTACTGAACAGGACCTTTGAGACGTCCTTGAACAGCAAGGATATCAAATGAGTCAATCCTAGAGGAAATCAACCCTGAATATTCATTGGAAGGACTGATGCTGCAGCTGAAGCTCCAAAACTTTGGCCGCCTGATGCGAAGAGCCGACTCCTTGGAAAAGACCCTGATGCTGGGAAAGATTGAAGGCAAGAGGAGAAGGGAGGCAAGAAAGGATGAGATGGTTGGATGGTATCACCAACTCAATGGACATGAGTCTGAGCAAACTCTGGGAGATAGTGAAGGACGGGGAAGCCCGGTGTACTTCAGCCCATGGAGTTGCAAAGAGTTGGACACAACTTAGTGACTGGACAACAGCAGTCATGGTTAAGACTCAACATTTCCAATACAAGGGATGTGAGTTCCATCTCCGGTGGGAGAGCTGAGATTCTGCATGCCGTGAGGCCACAAAAATGAAGGCAGACATATATAGTACTGGGCATCTAAAACCAGTGTATTTTCCCCAATAAACCCAAATCTGTCCATATGTAAATTCTTGGCCTTGTTCATCATTGTACTATTCTACTTCTTAAATATGGTAGCAAGCTAGAGCCCTTGTTAGCTAGATGTCAGAAAGTCAACAGAGGAAGAAGGAGGTCACAAGGGACAAAGATGGAGTAGTTCAGATTGCATGGTGATTTTATAAATACTTCTTTCTGACCAATATGGTATGTTCTTAGCTAAGAGTGATTCTGATTTTTACCCCTTGGTCCGGTGAAAATCAAACAGAGTCTAACAGTCTGATTCCCTATTTCACCACCTACTGTTTGTATAACTCTGGGCAAAGCGTGTAACTTCAGTGAGCCTCATTTTCTTCATCTGTAAAATAAGCTAAACCCCACCACCTTACCATATTGTTATGGGTTTTAATTGAGCAAACCTGTTAAGTGCATGACATATAAAATGCTCACAGTAAATGTTCTGTCCCAGTGTACTAAAAAAGATTATATGGTATTAGTATTTTTAGTATTCTGAAGATTGTATGATTCATTTCTTTTGCAGGTATAGTTTTTCTTACAGAAGAATATCCACTTATTTCATGATGGCTCCGAAAAACACAGATGGTCCCAAAATGCAGACAAAGATGAGTACCTGGACACCCCTAAACCATCAGCTTTTGAATGACTGGGTGAGTAATAAGAACTATTTTATTAGTTGAAATCATGCTTTAAAGGGAAAAAAAAAGCATTAAAATTTTGGTAATCAAAACATGAACAGGAATTGCTTAGGATTGTGTAGTAGATTAAAAAAAATGAAGGATTTCTTCAAAAATTTTAATTGAAAAAAATTGAAATAAATTTAGAACAAAAAGAAAGAAAACTTTAATTGAGCCCCAGTTACATGGCCAGAGTTGGCAAGAGATACAGAGTTCCTGCTTAGAAAGAAAGATCTTAGGGACTTCCCTGGTGGTCCAGTGGCTAAGGCTCTCTGATCCCAGGGCTGGGGCCCAGGTTCTATCACTGGCCAGGGAATTCAGTCCACATACTGCAACTAAAGACCTTGTGTGCTGCAACTAAGACCCAGCGCAGCCAAATAAATTAATAAATATTTTTAAAGAGATTTAAGAGATGAGAAGGTGGAGTGTCTACCAGCTCCCCTTCACCTCCATATCCAACTGGATTTCAGGTTCTGAGTCTTCTCCCCAGGTCTCTTCATTCAGACCCCTCTTTTCCTTTGACTTGTGCACATCCAGCTCCACGTTTTAGTTCACACACTCACCCACCTTCGCCTGGCACATTGCAGTAACCCTTCAGCTAGTTTCACTCTCTCTAATCCATCCTCTATTCTGGTCCCAGAATGATCTTTCTAAAATACCAAACTAATCCTGTGAAGCAAAACCAATAACAAACTGCTCCAAAGGATAAATTCCACCCTACCCCCCTCAGTGCATAGCACTGAGGACGCCTCATGTGTGTTAGTCACTGAGTTGTGTCCGACTCTTGGAGACCCCATGGAATGTAGCCAGCCAGGCTCCTCTGTCTGTGGTATTCTCCAGGCAAGAATACTGGAGTAGGTTGCCATGACCTCCTCCAAGGGGTCTTTACAGCCCACAGATCGAACCAGTGTCCTTTATATCACCTGCATTAGCAGCTGAGTTTTCTTTTTTTAATTTATTTGGTTGCAATTTTTGTTGAAGCATGTGAGTTGCAGCATGTGGGACCTAGTTCCCTGACCAGAAATCAAACCCAGGCCCCCTGCATTGGGAGCATGGAGTCTTAGCCCCTGGCCCACCAGGGAAGTCCCAGCAGGCGGTGCCACCTGGGAAGCCTGAATAGCTTTTGTCAAATTTTATGAGAATTTCTAGGGAATTCCCTGGTGGCCCAGTGGCTCAGAGTCTGTGCTCCCAGTGCAGGGGGCCTGGGTTCCATCTGTGTTCAGGAAACTAGATCCCACATGCTGCAAGAGTTTGCATGCTGCAGCTAAAAAGCCCGCATGGCACAACTAAGACCCAGTGCAGTCAAATAAATAAAAATGGTTAAAAATTTCATGATAATTTCTAGATGAGCAATGGTAAGAGAAATAACAATTTCAATTAAAAATGATATTTATTGTATTGTTCAGAACTCCCATTTTATCCCC
>SJYQ01001146.1:48015-84920 GCA_006410935.1 Redunca redunca | reverse complement strand
TTTTTATTTTGGTTTAGTTAGGTTCTAGTTTGGAGTAAAAGTATTTTCAAAAATCTTAGCCTGCCATATGTAAAATAGATAGGCAATGGGAATTCGCTGCATGGCTCAGGAAACTCACACAGGGGCATTGTATCAACCTAGAGGGGTGGGATGGGGAGGGAGAGGGGAGGGAGGTTCAAAAGGGAGGGGATATATGCATACCTATGGACTTCCCTGGTGGCTCAGGCGGTAAAGTGTCTGTCTACAATGCGGGAGACCCAGGTTCGATCCCTGGGTCGGGAAGATCCGCTGGAGAAGGAAATGGCAATCCACTCCATGGCAATCCACTCCAGTACTATTGCCTGGAAAATCCCATGGACAGAGGAACCTAGTAGGCTACAGTCCATTGGGGTCACAAAGAGTCGGACACGACTGAGAGACTTCACTTATTCACTTATGGCTGATTCATGTTGAGGTTTGACAGAAAACAACAAAATTCTGTAAAGCAAAATCCTTCAATAAAAAAATAATTAAAATTTAAAAACTGTCAAATCACGATGTTGTACACCTGAAACTAACATTATATGTCAATTATAATTCAATAAAAATTAAATATAATACAAAAAAAATCTTAGCCCCTGTATATACGCATATGTATGTGAATGAATGTATCAGTACTTAGACACACACATGGAATTTGCATATGTATACAGCAAACTGTTAATAGTGTGTGCACATGTGCTCAGTCTTGTCCGACTCTTTGCAACTCCACAGACTGTAGCCCTCCAGGCTCCTCTGTCCATGGAATTTTCCAGGCAAGAATATTAGAGTGGGTTGCCATGCCTTCCTCCAGGGAATCTTCCCATCCCAGGGATTAAACCCACCCACGTGTCTTTATGTCTCCTGCATTGGCAGGTGGGTTCTTAACCGGTTGAGCCACCAGAGAAGCCCAACTATCAATAGTGGTTTCCCTTAAAAAAAGCTGGACAACATGGAAGAGTGTAAGGCTCGGAGAACCGCACTCTGAAAAGGACACTCAGGGACAGCCTCTAGTGGACTGACAAAGTTTATTATCCAATTGTGTAGTTTTATAATTTTCAGGGAATAGAGCATAAGACAGACTTGCATGTAGCCATTTCAGGAAACATCAAAGCATTTAAGCATAAAATACAGTTCCCACCACCTAAGCCATAACATAGCTTTGGCGAAACCCTAAAGGGAGTCTTATCATGAAACAACAGTCCTTGCTCTCAGAAACAGGTGGTCAGAAGGAAACCTTCGAACGCCTCAAGGCAGGGCGTATAACCCCTTCTTTATCCGTTCCCAGCCTCAGGCACTCGGTGAACTCTCATAACCCTTTGTTGTGCTCATTCTAGCTTCCAACCTTCATTAAGAGTGGAGCAAATACATTTTCAGTATTTGCTCAAAGCCTTCCAGCTCCTCCACAGAAGAGTGGGAGGGAAGTCTGTTAGAAGAGAGAGTTTTTGTCTTTTACCATATACAGTGCAATGATATTTAACAGTTTAAAAAACAAATATAAGTAAAAGCGAGCAAAGAACAGTAATGCTGAGAATTGAAAAACACAGGTTCCAGATCAGCTATACTAAATAATCTCTTGCTTGACTTCAGCGAGTCTCTTATGCCTCTGATCTTTACTACCTGCCTTTGGAAATTGAATGGCTTGGATCAGATGACCTCAAAAGTCCCTTCCAGGTCTGACATTCTGACTGTGTGAAAGGGGTTAAAAATAGATGCCTAAGTTTACAGCTGGGCAGACATATCCGTATGATAACTTCAAGGGCTTTTCTATATTTCTACAACAGGGCATTTGCCAATGATGAGCATAATTTTGAGGGCCTCTTTTTTAATTTTGGCCACACTGCACAGCCTATGGGATTTTAGTTTGCTGGCCAGGGAGAGAACCCAGGCACCCTGCATTGCAAGCACAGTCTTAAACACTGTAGCACTAGGGAAGTCCCTGGTTTTTGTTTTAATTTTGCCTTTTTTCTATTCTGTAGTAAAATGAAAAATATGAAACTGTTTCAGTCTAAAATAAAGCTCATAGGAGTTTAACTTCACAAGAGGCTTTAAGCAGAGTGATTGAATTCAAATGTAGATGCCAAAATTACAGCATCATCAGATTACAAGATAATTCAGGCCCGGTGAAAACTTTGAGAAGAGGAATGTTTTATAAGTATGTATTTCTTTGATGTCTAGTTAAGGTTTTTTTTTTTCCATCTAGTGTTTTAATTGAAAGTGGTCAACATTTCTTTTTTTTTAATATGGTTCACACATATAATACAGTACACATGTAGTTAAAAGGGTGTTCTGAGAAAAAAACGCCTAACCGCCATCCATCGGTCATAATTTAGGAGCCCCCAAATGTCTTACGCCTCCATGGTGATGGTGTCACATGGTGAAATCATTGTCAACAGACTAAAATAACAACCATGGGATTTTGGCTCTGAGTAGAAGGAAATGGCAACCCACTCCGGTGTTCTTGCCTGCAGAATCCCAGGGATGGGGGAGCCTGGTGGGCTGCCGTCTATGGGGTCACACAGAGTCAGACACGACTGAAGTGACTTAGCAACTTAGCAAACTGTGATGTAAACAAACTGCAGCATTCTGCAAGGAAAGACCATTCTCGCTAATGTTTTCCACTTGAAGTGATACTGTTTCTGGGCTCTTTATTTTATTTTAATTGAAGTATGGCTGATTTACAATGTTGTGTTAGTTTCAAGTGTACAGCAAAGGGATTCAGTTATACATATATATATCTATTGTTTTTCAGATTCTTTCCCTTATGGGTGATTACACAATACTGAGTAGTATATGTACTATAAGTAACCTTGTCGGTTATTTATTTTATATATAGCAGTTTGTATATGTTAATCCCAAACTCCCAATTTATCCGTCCAACCCTCTTCCAGTTTTTTAAGATCAAAAATGTGATTGCAAATCTTTGGAATGAAGACTTGCTCCCAACCAGAGACGATAAGATTCTGAGTCTGCCTGAGGACCTGACAGTTAAATATTTGTTCCAAATTATACTTCTTGTCAAGGGTAGAGTCAGAACCAGATCTGAGTTTGTCTAGTGTTTCTCTTTCTGCCCCTCATGCCTATCAGTTCCTACCTGACTCTAATCACCTTTTGGTGAAGAACTGGATTTGCTTGGACTCTGCTTAGACTTGGTCATTGGCCCTCTAAAGACCCTATCTCCTACCCTTTTTATTTTATTTTATTATCAATGACTGTGACTTTATTTATTATCTATTTATTTAAATATTTATTTTATTAATTTATTTGACTGCACTGGGTCTTCATTACGGCATGCAAGATCTCTAGATGTGGCGTGTGGAATCTTTTTAGTTGCAGCATGTGGAATCCAGTTCCCTGACCAGAGATGGGACTCAGGCCCCTGCATAGGGAGTGTGGAGTCTCAGCCACTAGACCACGAGGGAAGTCCCCCTGCCACTTTCTTGCTGACTCTCCACACCCCTTCAAGTCAGTGCCCCTTTCTTTCTGATGCCTTCTGTTGTCGTTGGACACCACGATGATCCTCCCAACCACCATGGTTCTAGCAGGGTTTCCTAGGTGTTAGTGATAAAGATTCTGCCTGTCAATGCAGGACATGCAAGAGATGTGGGTTTGATCCATGCGTCAGGAAGATCCCCCTAGAGTAGGAAATGGCAACCCAGTCCAGTATCCTTGCCTGGGAAATCCCATGGACAGAGGAGCCTGGCAGGCTACAGTCCATGGGGTCTCCAAGACTTGGACATGACTAAGCAGGCTTGTACCACATGGCTTTTTAGTGAGGAACCAAGTATATTATTCAGCTGAACATACAGTCTGGAACCAATGATTTTTCTTTAAAATCTATAAAGGTAACCCTTTGGGCCTCTGCTTATCCTCTCTAAAAGAGAAAAATTGAACAAAAATATCCTAAGCTTCCTTTTAGCCCTAAAATCCTATGACACCTGAACCTCTTGTTGTTCAGTCAGCAGGTGTTTTGTTGAGAGCTTCCCCTGGAACCTGTGGATCATATAAGGGAAAGTAGCTGTAATCTACCTGGGAAGAGAAAATGAACAGAATCACCTGGCGGGCAACAGCGAATCCTAGAAAGGCCAGGTGGAGCATGGGCTGCAAGTGGAGGAGGAGTTGAGAAGAGTGAGACCAGTGGGTGCCAGAAAAATGCTGGTGTCCGAGATTGGGAGGGGAATTAGATGCTTGATAGAATTTTGTTAGACACAAGAAAAGGGTTCAGGAAATGTGTGAATCCTGATTTTTCTCTCTTTTTGTTATTCTTTATTTTTTCTTGGCTGCACTGAGTCTTCGTTGGTGCACCAGGGCTTTCTCTAGTTGCGGCGAGCGGGGCTACTCTCTAGCTGCAGCATGTGGAGGCCTGCGGGATCAATAGCTGTGGGTCACTGGCTTGGCTGCCCCGAGGCATGTGGAATCTCCCCCGACCAGGAGTGGAACCTGTATGTCCCGCATTGGCAGGCAGATTCTTAACCCCTGGACCACCATGAAAGCCCTGAATCCTGATTTTTCAGTCTTCTGAAAAATTCTATAGCTTTTTAAAAAATATTTTATAGGCTCTCTTCTGTTTCCTTTTTCTTTGTTTGCTTGTTTTGACCACTCCATTGGCCTGTGGGACCTTAATTGCCCAACCAGGGATTGAACTCTTGCTTTCTGCAGTAGAAACACAGAGTCTTATCCACTGGACCACCAGGGAAATCCCCTCTTCTATTGTCATCTAGAAATTCTGAGATTATCTGTCACTGTTATTTGAGGGTTCTAGTAGCCCGGGGGGGGGGGGGGGCGGAGAAAATGGTATTCTTTTTCTTCTTTTCTAAAGTATAAAATGTGTCTACCTGTAATATATGATATTCCCTGGTTAGTAGCAAAGATGGCATTTTACAGGCCTTGAGGTTGTTGTTGAATCAATTATTTCAGTCTCCATTTTGCCTGCCCTTTGAAAACAGAATTTGAGAGTCTAAAAAAAGGAAGGAAAACAGATCTGTTGGAAGCATAAAACCAGCTCCTCATCCTCCTTCACAAAAGGGAAGAAATAGGCCTGAGCTACTTTCTAAATAGGAACGTTCTGACAGTGCGAGAGAATTTAGAAAGTGCCAAGAGGAAGGGAAAACATGGAACCCAATTTTGAAAGCCGACAGAGTGCAGGGTGGGCGTGAGAGAGACAGTCACACCGGTTACCTGCTGTCTCTTGCTTCCTGGCTCCAGCTTGCCCTCCTGTGCCAAACCTTCTCGCTGGAGTTGTCCCTTCCTTACCCATTCAGATAGATGCGCAAATGACTGAAGCTCAGGAAAACACCTCTCCACTAATATGTAAATACACTCACATGGTAACGATACATCCAAAGGATATTCATTTGTCACAAGCATATTCATTCCTTCCAGCAAGCTTGAGCACCTGTAATGTGCCACGTACAGCACTCTGCAGTGGAGAAGTCAAGGAGAATAAGACATAATTTCTGTCCTCAATGGTATATAACAACAAACCTATACAGATAAGCACTGAGCTATAAGCCCAGAATCCCAGGGATGGAGGAGCCGGTAGGCTGCCATCTATGGGGTCACATGAAGTCGGACATGACTGAAGTGACTTAGCAGCACCAGCAGCATAAGCCCAGAGGCACACATATGCAAACATATATGTAATGTACACCCACTGGTATGTGAACTCATGAAATAAAAAAACAGAGCTGCTTACTCATAAATTTCACAAGTTCTAATATTAGTAATGCTGAAATATTTGGCGGGAGTTTGTTCATTTTACTATTTTTCCTTTGTCAGTTTTGTCATTGCCTTTCAAATTCCAAAACTGATTTCACTTTATAGTTCCATTTTTTTATTTCTTGTCTTTAAAAAAGTATTTGTTCTTTAAGATGAATTGTCTCACATAGAGAAACTGAGAAAAAAGAAAGTTTGCCCAAGTTATAAATAGTTACCCTTTCAGGTGCAAAATCTGTCTCTTTATACTCAGTTGATAAAATGGAAAAGACTGCCAATATTTAGTGATTTATCCTTTAATGCGGAGAAGGCAATGGCACCCCACTCCAGTAGTCTTGCCTGGAAAACCGCATGGACAGAGGAGCCTGGTGGGCTGCAGTCCATGGGGTCGCTGGGAGTCGGACACGACTGAGCGACTTCTCTTTCATTTTTCACTTTCCTGCATTGGAGAAGGAAATGGCAACCCACTCCAGTCTTCTTGCCTGGAGAATCCCAGGGACGGGGGAGCCTGTCGGGCTGCCATCTATGGAGTCGCACAGAGTCGGACACGACTGAAGCGACTTAGCAGCAGCAGCAGCATCCTTTAATGATGTCTTTTTAAAAATTATTTATTTTATCTTTGACTGTGTTGGGTTTTCATTGCTGTGCATGGGCTTTCTTTAGTTTTGGCAAGCAGGGGTCCCTCTCTGGCTGCAGTGAGCAGGCTTCTCATTACGGTGGCTTCTCTTGTTGGGGAGCAGGGGCTCTAGGGCGTGCAGACTTCAGTACTTGTAGCACGTGTGCTTAGTTGCACCAAGGCATGTGGAATCTTTTGGAAGCAAGGATTGAACCCATGTCCCCTACATTGGCAGGCAGATACTTAAACACTGGACCATCAGGGAAGTCTCAATGATGTCTTTTTAATGGGTATTTTGAACCACGAAATATGAAATCATTCCATCTTTTTTTTTTTTTAATTGTAGGTATTTGAAGAAAGAAGAGCTCTGCTTGGAAAATGGGTAACTATTTAAAGTATACTTGATTCTAAGTCAGAAAGAGAAAGACAAACACCATATGAATATCACTTATATGTGGAATCTAAACTATGGCACCAGTGAACCTACCCTCAAAACAGAAACAGACTCACAGACGTAGAGATCAGACTTGTGGTTGCCAAGCGGGAGGAGAGGAGGGAGCAGGACGGACAGGGAGTTTGGGGTTGGTAGATGCAAGCTATTACATTTAGAATGGCTAAGCAACAAGGTCCTACTGTATAGCACAGGGAACTATATCTAATATCCTGGAATAAACCATAATGAAAAAGAACATTAACAAAGGAATGTATATAAATCTGAATATCTATATATCCATATCTAAGTTACTTTCACACTTCCTCAAAGGAAACAGTCTCAATGACTATGATCAAAGTACAGTGAGTCCACTACATATGAATGAGTTCTGTTCCAAAAACGAATTCATAGAGCCAGTTTGATTGTAAATCCAACAAAGTTAGCCTCGGTACCCAACTAATACAACTGGCTACATCCCAGTATTTGTAATCTTGCTTTCAGACATCCTGGGCTTGAAATTAAAAAACTGCTCTACTGTACTGTAAAGTACACAAAAGCACCGCCACTTGTAGAGGATGGACACACATGGCCATGCACGCCAGACACATGAACTAATGTGACATGCGAACGAACACACATTTGCACCTTTGAAAGTTCGAAACTCAAATGTTTGTATGAGGGGACTTACTCTATCCATCTCTGGCTAATGTGTATTACTCATCAAATTCCTCTACAGTCTCATTGAGAGTCTCTTCCACCCAAGAGAACTGGAAACATGGTCATACAAAAATGTGTACACTAATGTTCATAGTGGCATTATTCATAATCGTCAAAAATATAAACACCCAAACATCCATTTGGTGAGAAATAGATGAACAAAATGGGGTCTATCCAAACAATGGAATAGTATTCAGCCTTAAAATGAAAGGCAGTTCTGTTTCAAGCTACTCGCATGAATGAACTTTGAAGACATTGTGCTACGTGAAATAAACCAGACACAAAAGGACCAATATTGTTTGATTCCACTTTTATGAAGTTCTTAGAATAGGCAAATTCACAGAGAAAGAAAGTAGAATAGAGGTTACGAAGAAATAGGGACGTTATTTAACGGGTAGAGTTTCAACTTGAGTTTTAAAAACAGCTCTGCAGACGGATGGTGGGGATGTTGCACAACAGTGTGAGTGTGCTTCATGTCACTGAACTGTACACTTAAAAATGGTTAAATTTTAAAAAGCAAGGGCAAGAAAAAAGAATGAGGTACTGATATATGCTACAACATAGATAAATTTTGAACATAGTATGCTGAGTGAAGAAACCAGACACCGAAGCCACCTAGTATATGATTCCATTTATATGAAATATTCAAAATAGACAAATCCATAGAGACAGAAAGTAGATGAGTGGTTTCTAGGGGCCAGGGAGCAGAGGAAGAGTGACTGACTGTAATGGGTATGGAATTTATGTGGGGGGTAATGAAATCGTTCTGAAATTAGACAGTAGTGATGGCTTTATAGCCTTGTGAATATACTAAAATGCTGGGTGGTGTGGTGTATGAATTGTACCTTAATTAAAAAAAACAAATCAGGATCCTTTTTAAAAAATTATACTTGGATTTCTTTAACTCTAGATGTATATAATGAGCTTGAAATAGTCCATCTTTAAAGCATACAGTCAAAGCCTTCTTTCCTTTCAAGGGAGCATCTTTGCCCCAGAATATAGCAATAGACAAAAAATCCTACCCTGTGAGTTACTGAGATTCATTTTCCCGTATGTCTTAGTCCTTTCCAGGTGCTATAACAAAACACTGGTCGGGGCGGGGGCTTATAAATAAATAAGTTTATTTCTCATAGTTATAGAGGTTGGAAAGTCTAAGATCAAGGTGCTAGCAGACTCAGTGTCTGGTGGGAACCTGCTTTCTGGCTCAGAGACTCTCCACGTGTCTTCACATGACAAAAGGGCTAACAGGTCACTCTGTAGTCTCCTTAGTAAAGGACACTAAACCCATCATGAGGGCTTCCCTGTGGCTCAGTGGTAAAGAATCTGCCTGCCCATCAGGAAACTCTGGTTCGCTGTCTGGGTCAGGAAGATCCCCTGGAGTAGGAAGTGGCAACCCACTCCAGTATTCTTGCCTGGGAAATCCCATCAACAGAGGAGCCTGGCAGGCTACAATCCATGGGCTCGCAAAGAGTCAGACACAACTGAGCGACTGAGCATGCATGCTCGCAATCCCCCATATGAATGTTCTCCCTCATGACCTAATCCTCTCAAAGGCTCCACCCACCTCCCTGGGTCATTACCAGAGGGTTAGGGTTTCAATTTAGGAATTAGGGGTGACATAAACATTCAATCCATCCCACTAAAACTAAGATAAAGCTCTGTATCTTAACTGTTGTTGTTTGTCTGATTTAGTCACCACTTCTTTTCTGTGCTGGTCTACAAGCTCCAGTCTAAAGATATTTACTAACCTAAAGAAGAAAAAAAAAAAGTCATGCACACAGTGTTTCTGGAAGACTTTACATATCCCCTGGAGAAAGAAATGGGAACCCATTCCAGTATTCTTGCCTGGAAAACCCCATGGACAGAGGAGCCTGGCAGGTTACAGTCTGTGGGGTTGCAAAGAGTTGGACACGACTGATCGACTTAACTTTACATTTACTTTTACAAGAAAAGGAGCAATATTGATTTCCTTCAGACAGGAAGACTAAAGGGTGGAAGAGATTCTTACCTGGAGAGCCTTTTGTGTCTTTTGAATTTTTAATCATGTGAATGTTTTTAATCATGTGAAGATAATATCTATTCAAAATAATAAAATTTTATAAAATAAACTCACTAAAAATGGCAAAATGAAAAATACCTGAAATTTAAAATCTAGCTAAGTTTTTCTCATTTTGTATTTGTGTTTTTAAACTAACTTTGTTACCAACAACTTAAAAAAGACTTATAAAAAAAGCAAATAGATAAAATAAAAAGAGACATTTAAAATGATTATATTTGCATTTTCATTCTACTTACTGTGAATGGAAATCCTTAAATTAATATAACCAGGGCTAATGTTCAGGCAGAATTCATTGGTATGGCTGACCAGCCTCTGTCTACTTTGGTTGGTAGCATTGCCAGTTGTTAAACATTTTTAATATCACCCTGGATAAAATTCAAGGTCTTCAAACTTTTAAAAAGATCTTGTTAATTATTTTCTTTTACCATAACTAATAGAAGCATGTATTTGCAAAGGTCACTGATATTTGCAAAGATCACTAATTATCTCTCTACTCCAATCAGCCAAACTACAGGGTCAGGCATGGTTTTACCATGCTCATTGTTGTACATTGCTTGATGCTATCAGGCATTTAATAAATATTTTCTAAATTAATAAATGATACTCACTGTTTTTTCTCTTTTGCCTAACAGCAAACTTATTCCGTAAATTCACTAGATCATATGGTAATCTTTATCCCTCCATGAAAGCCACATGAATTAAGTTTCAATGGGATAGTTCCAGTTTATTTTTATTCAGTTTTCTCTCTCCATTTTAGGTTTTAGGCTTAATTTGTCTGTGTGTTTTATGAACAATATAACAGATTGATAGCATAAGAAATGCATTTTCAATAAAAAAAAGAAAGGAGAGAAGGATACGGTTTTTGTGTTTTTTTTTTTTTTTTAATTTTCCTTTATTTATGGCTGTGCTGGGTCTTCCTCACTGCACAGGCTTTTCTCTAGTTGTGGTGTGCAAGCTTCTCATTGCCATGGCTTCTCTTGTTGCAGAGATTGGTCTCTAGAGTCTTGTCGTTTAAGCTGTGGCATGTGGGATCAACACAGGATCAGTAGTTGTGGCACAGGGGCTTAGTTGCTCTGCTTCATGTAGGATCTTCCCAGATCAGGGATCAAACCCATGTCACCTGCATTGGCAGGTAGATTCTTTACCACTGAGCCACCAGGGAAGCCCAAGGATACTGATTTTTAAACTTAGCATTACTTGGAATTTTCACTGTAGAAGTCAAGTATTGGCTTTAAAGCTCAATCTCAAATTAGAAGTGAAGTCACTTTTAAAAACAATCTGCATAGTAAGGGGAAAGATAAAATGTGAAACCTATTCAATGATAGACAATCCAAAAAGTATTTTATATTTAGCCATGTGTGCATGTTCAGTTGTGTCTGACTCTTTTGCAACCCCATGAACTGTAGCCAGCCAAGTTCCTCTGTCCATGGGATTTTCCAAGCAATAATATTTGAGTGGGTTGCCATTTCCTTCTCCAGGGTGTCTTCTCAACCCAGGCATCAAACCCAGGTCTCCCGCATTGCAGACAGATTCTTTACCAGCTGAGCCATGAGGGAAGCCCAAGATAATATAACCAAAAAGCAAAAAGATAACAAGCTTCTTCCTTCATCTTGACCTCACTGCCTGAGAACTTTCCTTTCCTTGCCATTTGATGTGAGATGAGTGGCACTGATGCCCTAGCAATTGTCCTCACATCTTGAAAGTGCAGCAAGAATCCTTGTAACAACTATCCTGAAAATGGGATTTTCACAGTCCTATTGGCAAGAAATCCCTATACAAAGGCATTGAAAGTAACTATAAAATATAATTATGATGTGATATAAGATAGTATTGTTGCTGTTTAGTCACTAAGTCGTTGTCTGAGTCTTTTGCCACCCTGTGGCAAACCCACCAGGCTCCTCTGTCCATGTGATTTCCCAAGCAAGAATACCATTGCCATTTCCTTCTTCAAGGGATCTTCCTGACCCAGGGATTGACCTGCTCTCTCCTGCCTGGCAGGCATATTCTTTTCCACTGAGTCACCAGTGATGGCCATAGAAGATAGTATAGCATAAAATAATATAGCACGTCATATATTAATTATATACGACATTAATATTAAAAAGGAACTAACTGTAAAATGAGGTATCATACATGGTACCAGGATAAGAAAATGGTCCTAGCTACTCCCCTGTGTCACACATTAGATCCCTGGCTATGATGGTATGACTCTTTTTTTCTTGAAGAGCTGAAGCAAGAGATGTGGGACAGATATATATACTACTATATATAAAATAGATTTGAAAAAAAGAAAACCGGGAACCTACTGTATAGCACAAGGAACTATATCCAATATCTTATAATAACCTACAGTGGAAAAGAACCTAAAACAATATATGTGTGTGTGTGTATATACATACATATATCTGAATCACTATGCTCTATACCTAACATTGTAAAATAATAATGCTTCAATTTAGAATTTTTTTAAAAAAAGAGAAAGATACTGGGCGATTACCAAATTCATGTACAGTTAATTCTTCCATGGATTATCTACTTTTTGGATTAGTCCCAGTTCAGTTCAGTTCATTCGCTCAGTCGTGTCCAACTCTTTGCAGCCCCATCAATCGCAGCATGCCAGGCCTCCCTGTCCATCACCAACTCCCAGAGTTCACTCAGACTCACGTCCATCGAGTCAGTGATGCCATCCAGCCATCTCACGCTCTGTCATCCCCTTCTCCTCCTGCCCCCAATCCCTCCCAGCATCAGAGTCTTTTCCAATGAATCAACCTTTCGCATGAGGTGGCCAAAGTACTGGAGTTTCAGCTTCAGCATCATTCCCTCCAAAGAAATCCCAGGGCTTATCTTCAGAATTGACTGGTTGGATCTCTTTGTAGTCCAAGGGATTCTCAAGAGTCTTCTCCAACACCACAGTTCAAAAGCATCAGTTCTTCAGCGCTCAGCCTTCTTCACAGTCCAACTCTCACATCCATACATGACCACTGGAAAAACCATAGCCTTGACTAGATGGACCTTTGTTGGCAAAGTAATGTCTCTGCTTTTGAATATACTATCTAGGTTGGTCATAACTTTTCTTCCAAGGAGTAAGCGTCTTTTAATTTCATGGCCTCAATCACTATCTACAGTGATTAGTCCCAGCACCTTTTAAATTCCAAGGGGATTTTCCCTAGCTGTTAAGCATTCTTCTCAGTCATCTATCCACCTTCAACTGGTAGAATTTCAAGGAATGCAAATTCATTTTCTGTTAGATTAAATAAACACAATTAGAAAGGAGAAACCCCCGAGGCAAAGAACACCTATCAAAGCCAAATATAAATTTTCTTTGACTGTTATAATCAAGGAAATAAATGAGAAACCAATGTAATTATATTTTTAATCTCTAGAGGAAAAGGTTTGAATGTTTTCCTTTATAGATTTCTTCAGTGCTTTATAATCCTAATGTTCTTTTATATTCATTCTAAATCACTATTTTTCAATCTGAGGCTGTTCTCTTCTTCTGGGCATCCACGAAAATAATTGAGCTGACCTCAATCCTTCCAAATGTGCTTCCTGTCCTTGTTAATGTACAAACATGGTAACTTCATGCTTTGTAATTTAATTATTATATATCTAATGATTTACCCCTCATACTTATTATTTTTAACATCACTATGATATTTTATAACAGAGGTCCCCAACCTCTGGGCCAAAGACCCATTGGTACCTCCCATCAGATCAGCAGTGGAATCACATTAGAAATAAAGTGCACAATAAATGTAAAGCTGTAGTTTTTCCAGTAGTCATGTATGGATGTGAGAGTTGAACCATAAAGAAGGCTGAGTGATGAAGAATTGATGCTTTTGAACTGTGGTGTTGGAGAAGACTCTTGAGAGTCTTTAGGATTGACCTAAAGGAATCCTAAAGGACGTCAGTCCTGATTATTCATTGGAAGGACTGATGCTGAAGCTGAAACTCCATACTTTGGCCACCAGATGCAAAGAGCCGACTCATTAGAAAAGACTGATGCTGGGAAAGATTAAAAGCAGGGAGAGAAGGGGACGACAGAGGACCAGATGGTAGGAAAACATCACTGACTCAATGGACATGAGTTTGAGCCAGCTCCAGGAGATAGCGAAGGACAGGGAAGTCTGGCATGCTGCAGCCCATGGAGTTGCAAAGAGTTGGACGTGACTGAGCGACTGGACTACAACAGAATGTAATGCGCTTGAATCACCCCGAAGCCATCCCTCCCTACCTGTTCCCCCAGTCCATGGAAAAATTCTCTTCTATGAAACTGGCCTCTGGTGCCAAAAATGTTGGGGACCACTGTTTATAATATTAGCTACCATGAGTGCAATGAGTCATATGCTCTCTTAGGAATTTTATACATATTTTCATTTATTTAATCTTCCCAGTAACTCTAAATTTAGATATAATTATTCTCAATGTATAAATGAAGAAATTAAGAGATTCTTAGTAAGATTCTGAATGGCCTCATTCCCAAAGCCCCCATGCACCCTTAATGCCATATTTTCTCTTATCATGTTGCTGAGCTGATTCACTATTGTGAGGCATTTGGGGTTATTTCTGATTTACTGTAGTGATAATAACATCCCATAAAATTTTTTTCATAACCCTAATCATCCTGGGTCCCCACGTAGCTCAGTTGCTACAGAGTAGCACGTAACAATGCCCAAAGTAATTTTAAAGACGAATACCAGTTTTCATGTTGTCTCTCAAAGAAAAATCACAGGGGATCCAATTCAGAACTCATAACACTACTTTGCAGATCCCCTTTCTTCATTCCCCAGTTCTCTCACACTAAAACTGCTGGAAAGGCAGGTACAGTCTGAACCGCCACAAGCTGCCTACAAGCCAAGACCCTGCAGCTCTCCTGTCTCCATATGTCCCCCACTGGCTCTTTGTTTTATAGATCACTGCAGCATCGTGGGCTGGTACTTCCCCTGGCCCTCGCCACTCTGGTCTGGCTTCTCTATCATTCTAATAATCCATCCCCAAAGGAAAGAAGTCTCATTTTATGTTAGTTGGAAATATGGACTGTGCAGAAACAGGCTGAGAAGAAATCTGGGAACATTCATACATGAATACATTTTATTCACTTATTTGTAAGTTAAGGTTTCTGATGGATTTTTTTTTTTTTCATTTTAGAGTCCCCCATCCCCCTTGAATGATAGTGTCCAAAGTGAGAATGATGAGCACTAAATAGATCTGGTAACAGTGAATAGTTTTTGTTTTGGCTGCACTGTGTCTTTGTTGCAGCACACAGGCTTTCTCTAGTTGTGGCATGTGGCATCTTCCTTCCCTGAGCAGATATCAACCCTAGCCCCTTGCATTGGAAGGCAGATCCTTTTTATTCATTTGTTTATGGCTGAGCTGGGTCTTCGTTGCTGTGTGCGGGCTCTCTCTAGTTGTCGTGAGCACGGGACCACTCCTCTCTGCTTGCCGTACGCAGTCTTCCTGCTGCAGCGGCTTCTCTTGTTGCAGAGCACAGGCTCCAGGCGCTTGGGCTCCAGTCGCTGTGGTGCGTGGGCTCAGTAGTTGTGGCTCTCAGGCGTACTTGCCTTGCAGCATGTGGAATCATCCCAGACCAGGGATGTCCCATGTCCCCTGCACTGGCGGATTCTTAAACACTGGACTTCCAAGGAAGTCCCACAGTGAATGGTTTTAATCAAGAAGTATTCCAACTAATTTAAAAAAATAGATCCTATGATTATAAAGAAGTTGACTTGTCATAAGGCTGCTCAAAAATACATTTTTACTTTATATGCCTTTTTAGGTGGTCAATGTATTTTATGATGAAAACTAAAATATTATAAAATTCTGATTACTTTATAATAACTAGCAAATATCTATCAGTGAAATGCAATATCGTATAAAATACAAGTAGCCCCAAACTTCCTTGTTTTCTCTTCTCTTCTCTTCTTGGACTAAAGAAGAAAAACAGATTTAGACTCTGATAACAGCTCCTTCAGCTGCTAGCTGTTCCCATAAGAACCTTTCTTTTGATTTTGGCTAGCTCTCATGTTCTCATCTTTGATCAGTCACTAATATTGGGACTGGTTTGAGGTTATCACTGGGGAAAATTGTGAAGTAACCCAAGCGTTTGTTTGGCATGCCCCAGATTACTTTGGCATGTACTTCCTGTCTCTGGCACTCTTTGTTTTTTTTTTCCAGGTCCTCCTATCAACTTTTCCTTTCCAATCATATCAATCATTTACATATTAGTAGGACTAGAGAAGGCAACGGCACCCCATTCCAGTACTCGTGCCTGGAAAATCCCATGGATGGAGGAGCCTCGTAGGCTGCAGTCCATGGGGTCGTGAAGTCGGACACGACTGAGCGACTTCACTTTCACTTTTCACTTTCATGCATTGGAGAAGGAAATGGCAACCCACTCCTGTGTTCTTGCCTGGAGAATCCCAGGGACGGGAGAGCCTGGTGGGCTGCCGTCAATGGGGTCGCACAGAGTCGGACACGACTGAAGCGACTTAGCAGCAGCAGGACTTTAACTGGGGCTTCCCAGGAGGTGCTAGTGGTAAAGAATCCACCTGCCAATGCAGTATACCCAAAAGACACAGGTTCGATCCCTGGGTCGGGAAGATCCCTTGGAATAGGAAATGACACCTCATCCCAGTATGCCTGGAAAATTCCATGGACACAGGAGCCTAGCGGGCTCAGCAAAGAGTCAGACAAGAATGAGTGACTGAGAACACACACACACAGGACTTTAACCCCCCTTCTCAGAGATATTTGCTTGTATTGCCTTATCTCTAATTGTGAATGCAAAGGTTTGTTTCTGGTCCTGGAGTTTTAATCACTAATGAACAGATGTAGAAACTGTGAGGGGAGACTGACTGCCCAGGTGTCTTCTCTTAAGGTTGTACAGACAGTCCATGGCTTAAGATACTTTGGCTTAGCAACTTTTGGGCTTTACAGTGATGAAAAAGTGATAGACATTCAGAGGACACCATATTTAAAATTTTGTATTTGGGTGTTTTGGGGAGGGGTGGCTAGCCATGTGCAGTAGGATGCTCATTTATGGTGCTGGGCAGCCAGTGAGCCACAGCTCCCAGTCAGCCACTTGGTCACAAGAGTACAGGCCAAATACATTTAAAACCATCAGTACCGAGACAGCCATTCTGGTTTTCACGTTCAGTGTGCTTGTGTACATGCTAAGTTGCGTCAGTTATGTCCAACTCTGTGCAGCCCCACGGACTGTAGCCCACCAGGCTCCTCTGTCCGTGGAACTCTCTAGGCAAGAATACTGGAGTGGGTTGCCATTCCCTTCTTTAGGTGTAGTAGTCAATAAATTACATGAACTAGTCAACACTTTATTATAAAATAGGCTTTGTGGTAGATGATTTTGCCCAACTGTAGGTTCATGTGAGGGCTTCCCTGGTGGCTCAGTGATAAAGAATACCCCCGTCAATGCAGGAGACTCAGGTTTGATCCCTGGGTCAGGAAGATCCCATGGGGGTGGGCATGGCAAATCACTCCAGTATTCTTGCCTGGAGAATCCCATGGACACAGGAGCCTGGTGAGCAACAGTCCATGGGGCCATAGAACAGGTGGACTTGACTGAGCGACTAAACAACAGCAACAAGCATCAGGGTTCATGTAAGTGTTCTGAGCCCATTAAAGTAGACTGGGCTAAACTAGGATGTTTGGTAGGTTAAGTGTATTATGTGCATTTTTAATTTATGATATTTTCAACTTGTGATGGATTAATTGGGATATAGCCCCATCAGAAGTTAAAGATCTATATTTTACAAGTCTGTATATATTCTCAGTTTATGATTATGACCAGCTCCCAAATTTTTCTGTAACTCCAAGTTTTGAGGTCAAGTGCACGTCTATGTCCATACTGGCCTTGCTTGGGCTCACACACACAAATGTGAGAAAGAACAGGTAGGTGGCAAAACATGGGGTGTACTTGTTAGGGAAAGAAATGCATGCAATTTGTTAAGAATAAGTTACTAAACTCACTTTCTATGCAGTTCTTTTATCTCTTTCATAATGCATCTCTGGTGTCAGACTAAACCTGGAGCTTTTTTTTTTTTTTTCCCTTGCATTGTGCTTTTTTTTTTTTCCCCAGTTTGACAAATGGACAGACACTCAGGAGAAGAATCCTGACAGTCTTGTTAGAATGCTGCCCCTTGTCACAGCAAAAGTTCTGCTTTCGAAAGCTTCAGGAGAAAATTCCAGCAGAAGCTCTGAATTTTATTACCAAGCTCCCAAAGATATCTTTATATATCTTTTCTTTCCTGGACCCCCAAAGCCTTTGTCGTTGTGCACAGGTACAGATAAAGAAGCAGTGTTCAGTGTTTCGTAAAGACAGCCTAGAAAACACTGAAACTTGAGGAAAAACTAGAAAGCACATATACAAAACCAAGCATTGACAAGACGATAACCACGTTTTGTTTGTACAGTTTGGATTGGCCCCCATCTCTTTGTGTCTGGGTGTGCACTTAGTGTTCAAAGGGGAGAAGAAAAAGGAAGCCATCACTAAGTGTCCGTAAAATAGTATTAGCCAGTTGGGAAAATATATACACATGTATATAATGGTTCATCATCAGAATAGTCTTATATTGCACAGCAGAGGACCATAGTAAAAGCTAAAGTGTAGAGTGCAGGCCATTCATAAATCGAAAAGCATGAAATAAGGTGCTAATGTGATAAATACAGAAGCATGTGAGACTAAAGGAGTTCAGAATGGGCAAATGTGCTCACAGGTTGGAAAAGCATCTGACCATTATTTTCTTACAAGTAATTCCATGGTTTATTCAAGTATATTTTTTAAGATATAAAATTGATAGTCATTTTGTTTATTTCTTTTCATAGTCTAGAAAAAAGAAATTACCTGTTACTGTGCATTCACATGGTAACTTTATTTTTTAAAATTAAGAAAATGAATGCAGTAATATAGATGATATATTTAATAATTGGTGTTGGAACAATCAGGCAGTATCTGGAAAAAAATTCTAGAAGGATAAAAGATTGATATTAAATTATAGGAAACCATTTTCTACTCAAAGGAGGGAATTCCCTGGTCCAGTGGTTAAGTCTCTGCTCTTTCACTGCTGAGGGCAGAAGTTCAATCCCTGTTTGGGGAACTAAGATCCTGTAAGCCACCAGGCATGACTAAAGGGGAAAAAATGTAATTAGAGGAAATCTAGGGAAGGAAGACTTTGTGAGTAATCTATAATATTCAGAGGCTCGAAAGAAAATGTATAACTTAAAATATTGCTTTATTTTATATATTTTGTATATATTACATATGCTTTATAAATAAAGAAAGCAAGATTTTAAGTTGTGATTATAAAAGTTAAAATTTCCTCCATAGAGAAGAAAACTGTAAATAAATACAGACAGTAAACAGGAGGGAGCTCCCTGGGAGTGGTTAGGACTCAGTGCTTTCACTGATGAGGGCTCAGGTTCAGCCCCTGGCCGGGAGACTAAGAACCCACAAGCTGCTGCAGTGTGACCAGAAAAATAAATAAATAAAATAAAAGGGTGAAAAAATATATTGCCAGCAAAGGGGTAATTTTCTTATTTTTTAAAGAACGACTATAAATCTACATTAAGAAGAAAAAAAAAAGCTTAGCAGAAAAATGAGCAAAGGAAGTGAACAAATAGTTCACAGAAAGAAAAGCAGATGTTTCTAAAATAGATAAAATGCTTAGCCTCATTTTCATGCCATCGTTTGTGACTCAGATGGATTGAGTTTCTTTTTTTTCTTTTTTTAGTTTCTTTTTTAATGATAATATATTATATTGTTGGGGGTGTGGGGAAACAAGCACCTTCATATGTTGCACCTTCATAGATAAATTGATGCAAACACCAAGGAGAGCAATTTGGTAGTACCCAATTTTAATTAAAGATTCCTGGACATTCTCTGGCGATCCAGTGGCTTTCACTACCAAGGGTGTGAGTTTGATCCCTGGTCGGGGAACTGAGATCCTGCATGCCATGAAACACGGCTGAAAAAAATAAAATAAAATAAGATTACCTTTGGCCAGTAGTTCCACTTCTTGGAATTTGTCAGATGGGTCTACTTCAACACATGCAAAATTTATGTCTATATAAGAATATTGCATCATTGTTTGTAGTAGCAAAAGGTTGGAAACAATGGAAATGTCTGCTAATAGCTGACTGGTTGCAACTATCTCCTCAATATATCATCAATAAACAACAAAGGTGCAGAATTATCCTACCACTTGGAAAGAATAAAAGAATGTATCCATATTTGTTACCCTTCTGGAATGGCACACAAGAAGCCAGTAACAATGGTTACATTCAGGGAGGGAAATGAGTGGATAGATGACAAGGATGAGAGAGCTTTTTTTTTTAACTTTTTTTACAGGGTGCCCCTTGGTATCTTTGAATTTAGTATTGATGTACACATATTATTCTAAAATTGAAACAATTTGTTTTTTTAAAAAACAACATAGTATTTTAAATGCCCAGTAATAGAGTATCATTCCGCCATATAATGAATTATTAGGCAGTCGTTAGAAAACATGTTTTGGAAGAACAGAGATGCTTATTATGTGTAAAATGAAGAAAGCATGATTTTAAATTGCATGCAGTTTCCCAATTTTGCTTTCATATATACCTGGAAAACAGAAAGGAAAATAACTCTACCAGCTTGTTGATAATGTTTGGTCATCTCTGATTGACAGGGTTCTGGGTATTGTTTTTCTGCAGGTTTCTCAGAATTTTCCATGTTTTTCACAATGAAAATGTTATCATTCCATGGAGATGTGATACAAAATAGATAATCTTATCATCTATGTGTACCATATGTCAATCTTGGTAGATTTCAGCATTGTATTTTATTCCCAGAACAGACTGTGAGGCAATTGTTCTTTAGCTAGATTTAAATTAAACAATAAAGTCATTGCACCAAGCTGAGCTTTGAGCTGTGGTGGGGGTTGTCTTACAGTTTTGAAAGAGTTTACCTACCCTCAACTTTCCTCATTCCTGTTTAGTTTTAAGCAAACAAAGAGCAGCAAAAATCAAAAACAAAGCAAAATTTTATCCCCAGTGGGGGCGGCAGGGGGTGGGTGGGAACCCCATCTTAACTACCCAGGTCTAAACCATATCTAAGTCAAAAGAGGAAAAGGGTGAGAATTGAAAAAAAATTTCTCCCCATCTCCTCCCTCCCAAACTCCACATCTTGACTGAATTAACTAGCCATATGAGGATTAGGGGCAGTGCAGTTTCATTCTGGGTTGCACAAAGTGGTTGTGATCTCTGTTTCTGCCTGCAGTGTTGTATCAGATCCTCTAAGCCTTTTCCTCCATCTAGATCCTGAACTTATTGTTTCTCCTAATTGTGCCCCCTTCTGCTTCCCTCTCCCCTACATGTCTTATCTTCAGCCCATAAAATAATCCTGGATGTAATAGAAACTCCATACACAATGGATGGAAGGAGAGAGGAAGAGAGACAGATAGATAAACAGATGGATGGGTAGCGAGTTCCATTACAGAGTGTTCTGCTCCTTTGGGGTCACTCAAACATTATTTATTATTGAGTTAATCTTGAAAAAGAGGTCTGTTTTCCAAGGATGAAAGAATGTGAAGATTAGCTATCATCTCTGTATTTCTTGATAAGAGCTATTGAATGCCTAGTCTCAACTTTAAATGTGGACTTGACTCTAGTTTCTACTGCTGCTGCTGCTGCTAAGTCGCTTCAGTTGTGTCCGACTCTGTGTGACCCCATAGACAGCAGCCCACCAGGCTCTGCCATCCCTGGGATTCTCCAGGCAAGAGTGCTGGAGCGGGTTGCCATTTCCTTCTCCAATGCATGAAAGTGAAAAGTGAAAGTGAAGTCTCTCAGTCGTGTCCGACTCTTAGCAACCCCATGGACTGCAGCCTACCAGGCTCTTCCATCCATGGGATTTTCCAGGCTTACTTTCTACTAAGACTTATTTAAACCCTGGAATAAATTATTTTAAACACTACTACACATAATAGGGTCACCTCCACCATTTTCTGGATGTGTAGGATTGACCACAATGCTATGAAAATGGAATGTACAGAATACCTTTTTAAAAAATTATTAATTTGGCTGCACCAGGTGTCGGTTGCAGCATGTGGAATCCAATTCCCTAACTAGGGATCAAACCCTGGCCCCCTGCACTGAAAGCATAGAATCTTATCCGGTAGACCACCACGGAAGTCCCCAGGACAAATACTTAATTCTCTATTGAATCTTAAAGGCTATTTAGGACACACCAATATAGTATTAGTCATTGTGTTCCCTTTATAAAATTTATATTTGGTTAAATCATAAGAATGAAGGGAAAACAGAAGCATATCATGAAAAAAATAAGCAATGTGCCAACTGGAGTTTCTGTAGCCTTCATACAACTGTCATATGCAGACTCCCAGAGATCCCTCAGTTCAGTTCAGTTCAGTCATTCAGTTGTGTCTGACTCTTTGTGACCCCATGAATCACAGCACGCCAGGCCTCCCTGTCCATCACCAACTCCCAGAGTTTACCCAAACTCATGTCCATTGAGTCAGTGATGCCATCCAACCATCTCATCTTTTGTCGTCCCCTTCTCCTCCTGACTTTCCCAACATCAGTGTCTTCCAAATGAGTCAGCTCTTCACATCAGGTGGCCAAAGTAATGGAGTTTCAGCTTCAACATCAGCCCCTCCAATAAACACCCAGGACTGATCTCCTTTAGGATGGACTGGTTGAATCTCCTTGCTGTCCAAGGGACTCTTAAGAATCTTCTTCAACACTACAGTTCAAAAGCATCAATTCTTCAGCGCTCAGCTTTCTTCACAGTTCAACTCTCACATCCATACATGACCACAGGAAAAACCATAGCCTCAACTAGATGGACCTTTGTTGACAAAGTAATGTCTCTGCTTTTTAATATGCTGTCTAAGTTGGTCATAACTTTCCTTTGAAGGAGTAAGCATATTTTAATTTCATGGCTGCAATCACCATCTGCAGTGATTTTGGAGCCCAGAAAAATAAAGTCAGCCACTGTTTCCACTGTTTCCCCATCCATTTTGCTATGAAGTGATGGGACCAGATGCCATGATCTTAGTTTTCTGAATGTTGAGCTTTAAGCCAACATTTTCACTCTCCTCTTTCATCAAGAGGCTCTTTAGTGCCTCTTCACTTTCTGCCATGAAGGTGGTGTCATCTGCATATCTGAGGTTATTGATATTTCTCCCAGCAATCTTGATTCCAGCTTGTGCTTCCTCCAGCCCAGCATTTCTTGTGATGTACTCTGCATAGAAGTTAAATAAGCAGGGTGACAACATACAGCCTTGATGTACTCCTTTTCCTATTTGGAACCAGTCTGTTGTTCCATGTCCAGTTCTAACTGTTGCTTCCTGACCTACATACAGGTTTCTGAAGAGGCAGGTCAAGTAGTCTGGTATTCCCATCTCTCAGAATTTTCCACAGTTTATTGTGATCCACACCATCAAAGGCTTTGGCATAGCCAGAGATATTTAGGAAGTTCCAAAGTCTTATCTGAAGCTTAGTTTCCCCATTTGCAAGGGGAGAATATTAATTATACTACCCTTCAGGTTGTGATGAGGATGGTTAATAGGTGCTCGATAAATATTAGTTGACTTGGATTCTGTCTGAATTAACATGAAAAAAAAGAAAAAGGGGTACCCAAAGCCAGTGCTCTGTGAGAACCTGGAGGGATGGGATGGGGAGGGAGGTGGAAGTGGTGTTCAGGTTGGAGGGGACACATGTATACCTATGGCCAATGTATGGCAAAACCATCAGAATGTTGTAAAGTAATTATCCTCCAATAAAAAAAAAATCCTCCTGCCTGGTTAGGAAGCACTTCAGGTAGGAGGTAACTTGGTTGTGATTTGGAGGAAAAGGACCAAAAAATAAACTAGTTGTGAATTCCAAGCGTGGCTTATCTAGGTAAAATTATGTTTGCTCTGATTCATTCATGGACTTCCCCAGTGGCTTAGTGGTAAAGAACCTGTCTGCAGTGCAGGAAACACAGAGAAGTGGGTTTGATCCCCGAGTCAGGAAGATCCCCTGGAGGAGGGCATGACAACCCACTCCAGAAAAAAAATAAACAAGTTCTCTCAGTACCAGGTGACAGCTCAAAACCTAGAGAAAATGGACATGTAAACTGAATAGTTTTTTGACAATGTTTTTCCATGTGAACTGGCATTGGAAGAATTTAACTGAACTGGATCAGCTCTGGATGCTAAAATGTTTACAGTTTAACTGGTACATCAGTGTTTCCCCAACTCCCTATGAGCAGGGTGTATGGAAGAAGCATTATATTCAAATTGTGAAAGAACTCCATGTTACCAAGCCCAAGGTAAATTTGGGAAAAGAAGCAACAGAATTACTAACATCAACTGCTTAGGAATTCTAGAACTAAGTTGGAGAAGGCCATTGGTTCAAAAGAAATATACCATGACTTCAGAATTCCCTTGTTCTAAGAACTTAACAGCTCCTTTCAAGATATCCATGTAGTTGAAAGTCATCTGACACTCACAAATCACAGTTCCACCCAGGTCAGGACTCAGAGCTCCTCATTCTCTCCAGATTCCTGGATTTTTGTGTCTCTGATGCCTACAGTACACAATTCTGACACTGGGATTCTGTGGGTAATGTGCAGTATTTATTACCATGGGTCATCAAATTTTACTTAACTAATTGAAATTTTCTGTGAATCTACCAGGCAAACTGAAGTTTATGTTTCTATCATTTATAAAGAAAAGTTTGCAAAAAATTAATAATTAGGAAAGGGCATAATGGGCATATTAAAGTTCTTTTTACTTTAGAAACTAGCAATGTGAAGTCCTTCCATAGAATCGTAAACAGTAAGTAGTATGAGCATAAATTTTTCTAGTGGTTTTCTATGCATTGTAACCAATCTTTATGTTCATTCTTATAGTCACAGTTAATTAGATAACTTATGCGAAATTTTTATGAANATAAATTTTTCTAGTGGTTTTCTATGCATTGTAACCAATCTTTATGTTCATTCTTATAGTCACAGTTAATTAGATAACTTATGGGAAATTTTTATGAGCTTTTTCTTTATGGCATGATCTATATACATGCAGAGTTGTGCATCATTTTGTATAATAGAAGAGTTCCTGAAAATTATGTGTAAATTACAATTTTTAAATTATTTTTAAAACCACAGGGATTTTTTTTTAATAGAAAAGCTGCAGTGAGTCCCTTTTGAATTGAAGGATCCTTTTGAAATATGAATAGCTGGTTCTTAACATGCTCATTTACGTTTCATTTTATTGTGTTTACTTGAAGTAGAAACCCTCTACATTTAATATAGCAATAAACTGCATGATTAATATTGTTATAATTACAATGATAAAAGCAGTCTTTCTAATTTCAGTGATGGCTGTTCTTCATGAGAATTTCTTTTAAAAAGAAAAATGTGAAGTGAAGTGCAGTGGTGGAAGAGTTATTTTAAAAATTACCATAGCTATGACTCCTTTTATCACAAGGCTTTCCTTAATTCTCATTCAAAGTCAGTCATAGGCAGGGAAAGGCTTCAGTAGCTGAAGCATGGGCTGTTCTGGGGCAGAGGAGAGAAAAGTGATTAACCAGGTTGTAGAATGAAAAAAGATTTTGAGTATTATACGTAATACTGATTTTAATACTTGGTCTTCAACAATAACTCTTTTTCCAGAAACTATTTATGTGCTTCCCTGGTGGCTCAGATGGTAAGAAATCCACCTGCAATGCAGGAGATGCAGGTTTGATCCCCGGGTCGGGAGGATCCCTTGGAGAAGAGAATGGCTACCCACTGCAGTATTCTTGCCTGGAGAATCCCCATGGTTGCAGGACCCTGGTGGGCTACAGTCCATAGGATCATAAAGAGTCAGACATGACTGAACAACTAACACACACACATTTTAAAATGATGAATAGTTCTGGTACAAGAAAATTGCCACATTGTTGCTTAGTATTTCATTTCTTTAGGGAGTACTTTCTTATAGTAAATTTCAGTTTTTCCATTAAAGAAAAAATTAGCAAATTAAACCCAGTAAGATATAAAAAAAGAATAATACATGATGACCAAGTGGGATGTATCCAAGGAGAGTAAGGTTGGCATAATATTCAAAAATAAGTCCATGTAATTCACAGAATAAAAGAGAAAAGATGTCTGGTCATTTCAATATATGCAAACAAAAGCATTTAAAATTTTTTCAACATTTGAGATTATTAAAGGCTCAAATGGCTTTAGGTAAAGGAAACAAAATTTTTGTTTACTTAACAGAAAAGTCATCAGTTTTCATTATTATCTATTCTATTAATGGGTCAAATATTTTGTATTTTTCAGAATTAATAGTGTTTGTTTATGTATATAGTTACTAGCATTCATGCCTAAATTTTCTTCCCTGAAACTGCTTTTTTATTATCATGTATTCTTTATTACCAGTGGTGTTAAACAAGACCTCTTCCAGGAAAAATAGATTTCATTAAATATAAACTCAGAAAAATGGAATGAATGTCCATCTTTTTTTATTTGTTTTATTTTTTTGGCCACCCCGTGTGACTTGGGATCTTAGTTCCCTGACCAGGGACCGAACTCCTGCTCTCGGCAGTGAAAGTGTGGAGTCCCAAACACTGGACCACCAGGGAATTCCCTGAATGTCCTTTTTAAGTGAGATCCACACTGTGCTGTGCTTAGTTGCTCAGTCATGTCCAACTCTTTTCAACCCCATGGACTGTAGCTCACCAGGCTCCTCTGTCCATGGGGATTCTCCAGGCAAGAGTACTGGAATGGGTTGCCATGCCCTCCTCCAAGATTCACACAAAACATTGAATACTAATCTAGTAATGAGCCATCAATTATATAAAGTAAAATGTCTTCTTACTCTACTGCTTACAATCACTCACTAAATCAGTAAATATGTATTAAATATTGTTATGTGCTAGGTGCTAAGGATACAGTGGTCTTAACCCCACTTTCTGGGAGCCTAGTCTATGTCTCAGGACACAGACAAATAGATAGTTACCACATTGAATACGAAGTACTATCCTGTAAGAGAAACATGGACAAAGATAGAGCAGTTGAAACAAGGGTAAGAAACTAACTGATTCTGCTTGGAGGAACTTGGGGAAGTTTTAAATTTTCACAAACAATTTAAGTAAACCAATTTACTGAGCAAAGCTTCCCTAATCTCTTAAGGAACAAAAGTTAATCCTTTAATGGCTTCTCAACATAGCAGTACCTCTTCCCTTAGGCTTACAACCGCATAAAAACCCTTATGAATTTTATATACAAAAAAAACAGACTTTCATTTTGGGCAATTAAAAAATAGACTTTCCCTCCCCCCCCCAAAAAAAAGACTTTCATTTCCCAATTCTTTAGAAATGGCTGAAGTTTTGATAATTGATAGAATCTATAGTTTCAGTTCAGTTCAGTCGCTCAGTCGTCTCCGACTCTTTGCGACCCCATGAATTGCAGCACCCCAGGCCTCCCTGTCCATCACCATCTCCTGGAGTTCACTTAAACTCATGTCCATCGAGTCGGTGATGCCATCCAGCCATCTCATCCTATTTCATCCCCTTTTCCTCCTGCCCCCAATCCCTCCCAGCATCAGAGTCTTGTCCAATGAGTCAACTCTTCACATGAGGTGGCCAAAGTACTGGAGTTTCAGCTTTAGCATCAGTCCTTCCAATGAACACCCAGGACCGATCTCCTTCAGAATGGACTGGTTGGATCTCCTTGCAGTCCAAGGGACTCTCAAGAGTCTTCTCCAACACCACAGTTCAAAAGCATCATTTCTTCGGTGCTCAGCTTTCTTCACAGTCCAACTCTCGCATCCATACATAACCACTGGAAAATAATGGAAATTGTCTTTGTGTTTTAGATAGATAGAAAAGGGTACTGTTTTTAAGAATGTATATTTTTATGAACAAACTAACTTCAGTTTTGGAATAACTGTATAATGATATGGTAGGAGAAATGGCCATACAGGATAGAGAAGTTCATTGTGTGGGCTTGAAGATGGAGTGTCCTGGATTCAAATACTGACCCTGTGTCTTACTGCTTATGTCTTAATAGTAGTAGTGGAAAAATTAATCAGTTTATCATACCTTCAGTTTTCTCTTCTGTAAAATGGAAGTAGTTATGATTACCTTTTAAAGTTATTATGAAGGGTAAATAAAGTAATGTAGGCATGGGACTTTCCTGGTGGTCCAATGGTTAAGACTCTCTGCTTCCAATGTAAGGGGTGCAAGTTTGATCCTTGGTAGGGGAAACGAAGATCCTGCATGCCTCACTGTATAACTCCCCTCAGAAAATAATAATAATGGAGGAATACTTCCTGAGACAGTGCCTGGCACATACAAGTGCCTCTGGGTCGGTGGCTGCTGTAATCACCGCCACCCTTATCAGTGCCAGCACGGTGATGATGATGATGATGATGCTTTAAATTACTTATTTACTTATTCATTTTTGCCTGCAAAGGGTCTTCGTTACTGCCCTTGGGCGTTCTCCAGTTGCAGTGAGGAGAGGCTCTTCCCTACCTTCCATGCTCAGGATTCTTATTGCGACAGCTTCTCTTGTTGCGGAGCACAGACTCTAGAGCGCTGGCTCAGGGGCTGTGGCACACAGGCAGGTGGGATCTTCCTGGACCAGGGATTGAACCGGTGTCCCCTGCATTGGCAGGCAGATTCTTAATCACTAGACCACCAGGAAGTCCATGTTCTTTGTTTTACTTTTGTTATTATTATAGTGTTTTGAGAACAGAAACAATTTTCTCTTTCTAGACACCTCCAAAAGATGGGTTTGTGATCTCGGATGTTCAACTCATTAGAAGCAGTTCTCCATGGGGAAAGCTGTCTCCTTCATCCGCTTTCCAATCCTCTTCCTCTTTAAGAAAGAAGAACCACCCAGGGGAGAAAGAACTCCCACCTTGGAGGTCTTCTGACAAGCATCCAACTGATATCATTCGCTTCAATTACCTGGACAATTGTGACCCCATTGAACACAGCTGGCAAGGGTAAGAACTGTGCCCTTCTCCACTTTTTTCCTTTTAGAAACAATTTACTGGCACTTTGGTCTATAAAAGGATGAAAACAGAAGCTACTGTGAAATACAAATGCTTTTCACTGGTGGTGGTGGTTTAGTCGCTGAGTCATGTCAAACTCTATGCAACCCCATGGACTGTAGCCCACCAGGCTCCTCTGTCCATGGGGACTCTCCAGGCAAGAATACTGGAGTGGGTTGCCATTCTCTTCTCCAGGGGATCTTCCCAATCCAGGGATCAAAACTGCATCTGCTGCATTGCAGGTAGATTCTTTACTGCTGAGCTACCAGGGAAGCCCAAGAAGCAAAAAGTGATTGAAAGTAAATGAAACTTTATTGGTAAATTTGACCTTTTCTTTAGGATTTGTTTGCATTTTGTAGCTGTAATGCTTTCCTTACAGCTTCTTTTAATATTTTAATACCTCAGATTCCAATCCAGCACCATAGGGTTCATAACAGTCTTTTCCATATTTGCGCCTCCCTTCTGTGACATTGATATATATATCAATCTATCTATATATATATTTGATTATATATGTACATACATAATTTGGTTTGGGCTTCCCTGGTGGCTCAGAACCCACCTGCAATGCGGGAGACCTGTGTTCCATCCCTGGGTTGAGAAGATCCCCTGGAGGAGGGCATGGTAACCCACTCCAGTATTCTTGCCTGGAGAATCCCCATGGACAGAGGAGGCTGGCAGGGTACAATCCGTGGAGTTGCAAAGAGTTGGACACAACTGAGCGAGTAAGCACAATGCAGCATAATTTTGTGTAAAAAATGTATTATATGAAGTATACACACAGAGTGTATATTTACTTAACAAATTCTGGAAGTAATTTCTGAATTGCTAATTCATATCATTGTCAAAACAAATCTGCTAAGTAGAATTCAATGGTTGTTTTTGGTTCATTTTGCCTTTAGCCTGAAGGTGTATACTCATAATAATAATAACGTGAATCCATACTTTAACCTATTATATGCAATCACTTTAAAAAACAAACATTAATGTTAATACAAACAATGAGGTTACTGAAAACAGTTTAGGATGTCTTTGCCTGTGTTTTTGTCCTTAGGGTATGTTCTACTAAGGCTGTTCAGATAAATGACTGTGTTAAAGTCGCATGAAGTTATTTCTTTGTGTGGGGTAACACCGCCAGCTGTTTTTAGATTTTTGGAATTTTTTTTCTTTTATTTCATAATTTTGAGATGGTTCCAAAGTCAAATATACAAAACAAAGTGTATTTGGAGAAGTCTCCAATACTGTTCCCTGTTCCTAGGCGGGTCACAGGGGAATCCTACAGATTGGTAAACTATTTTTAAAAATGTCCTTACATTTAAAAAATCATAAAGAAGGGGAAGTGGGGCGGATGAAAAAAATATAAACAAATACAGACACATGCACCCCTTTCTGAAAGAAATGGCGTCACACAATACATACCACTTTATCCCATTTTCTTTCTTCATGTAACAATATATCCAGCAGCTCACTCCACAGGTATATGAAGAAATACTCTGGGCTCCTTCTTACAGCCCACAGTCCTCCACTGTGTGGATGTGTCAGAGTTTATTCAACCCCTTCTCTATTGATAGACACTTGGCTTCTTTCCAGCTGAGTGAAGATAATCTTTCAAACCACAGGAACAACAAAATCAAATAGACAAACAGCTATGCCAACCACCAAAACTTTAAAATGATCTTTATAATTTTCCCAATGCTCTCCAATTAACAGAAGAAGGAAAAGACATGAAATGACCCCAGCTTTCAACTGACAGTCACGTGATAAGAATAATAAATCACAGGACAAATCTAAACTAAGCAAAGCACAGTCACTGGTAAGTATTGCTTACAAAACAATTCCCCCCATAATGTTAATGAAAAATGCTGGATCTCTATAATCCTATTCTTGAGACTGATTTTTTTTTTATGGGAACCATCAAGTAATGGTTTAAATTCTGGTCTCGGACACTGACTGGCTAGCTGTGTGACCTTGAAGATGCCCTTTATTTAATCTCTCTGAGCCTCGTTGTTTTTTTGTTTTTTTTTTAAAGCTTGGATGGATTGATATGTGTGAATCTGCTTTGAAAACTATACAATATGAAGGAAATATTATTATCATAGTTTCTTTCTTCTTCTGTGAGTCCTTTGGGGTCACAGAGGGGAGCCTATAGAAATTTCTCTGTAGAAATTACTTATCTGTAGAATGCAAGTTCCACTGACCTAAGAAAAAGGTATTGTGCTGTGCTTAGTCGCTCAGTTGTATCCAACTCTCTGCGGTCCCATGGACTGTAGCCCACCAGGCTACTCTGTCTGCAGAATTTTCCAGGCAAGAATACTGGAATGGATTGCCTTTTTCTATTCCAGGGGATCTTCCTGATCCAGGGATCAAGCCCATCTTCTCTTGCATTTCCTTCACTGGCAGGAGAATTCTTTAACACTGGCACCACCTGGCAAGCCCAAGAAAAAGATATTGAGTTGGCCAAAAACTTGATTCTGGTTTTTCCTTAACATGTTATACAAAAACCCAAATGTTCTGGCCAGCCCAATACGCGTTCCATAGCTGTTCTGTCACCGGTGGAACATGATAATACAAGTGCATTCTAAATAACTTCAGAAAAAAAAAAGAATTAAGAACTTTTCTATCCCTAATTAAAAAAATAGCTAATTGACAACCTAATAAAACTCAGTGGTTGTGACTAGGGAGCATTATTATTTCAGAGCAGAATTTCCCAAATTCTGTACCCTGGTTCTGTACCTCCAATAGATCCCTTTCAGCACATATGAGAGTCTTTGGAGCCAAGCAGAAGGAAATAAGGGTGGAATAAAAAGTTTCCATTAGTAGTAAAGATTTAGAAAAAGGCTGCAGATACACACTAAAGGAAATTTAATATAAAATGGGTGTCAACTGGGAGAAGGATAAGTGTGTACTCATGAATAAATCACTTTTATAGCTCTCCTTTACAGCTTAATTACTTTCTGTTTCAATGCATTTTCAAGTGTTATGTTCCAAAGAGAGAGAGAGAGAGATGAGCTTTTTGAAATAGGTTAGTCTATATTCTGAGGAGACAATCTGGTTGGACAGGATGAGACTTATCACAGACATATGTACCGAGGCCCAAGGGAATGAGGAAGCTTAAAATAGAACAGTAAAATTGTCAGTGAAAACCTTAATTGAAAAAAATAACTGTGAGATTTATCACCCGAGCCACTCAGGCATGCAGCTGCCTGGTTGCCCAGCCCCTCCTCAGCCAGAAGTAGAAGAGAAACTCGGGGGGAACAGGGAATTTGCAGGAAGATAAAAGTTGATGACGTAAGCTTATAAACTATGAGCTGCTGCTGCTGCTGCTGCTGCTAAGTCTCGTCAGTCGTGTCCGACTCTGTGCGACCCCATAGACGGCAGCCCACCAGGCTCCCCCATCCTTGGGATTCTCCAGGCAAGAACACTGGAGTGGGTTGCCATTGCCTTCTCTGACAAACCATGAGCACAATCAGACATTTCTCTGGCTTAAAAAACAAAACAAAAATCAAAGGCTAAGCAGAAACCCTCTTTCTGGGTTTTTGACATTCACCATCTGTCACCCTCTAGCAGGGCTTGCTTAAGTTAGTTCAGTTCAGTTCAGTTCAGTTGCTCAGTCGTGTCCGATTCTTTGTGACCCCATGAATCGCAGCACACCAGGCCTCCCTGTCTATCACCAGCTCCCGGAGTTCACTCAGACTTGTGTCCATCGAGTCAGTGATGCCATCCAGCCATCTTATCCTCTCTCGTCCCCTTCTCCTCCTGCCCCCAATCCCTCCAGCATCACAGTCTTTTCCAATGAGTCAACTCTTCTCATGAAGTGGCCAAAGTACTGGAGTTTCAGCTTCAGCATCATTCCTTCCAAAGAAATCCCAGGGCTGATCTCCTTCAGAATGGACTCTCAAGAGTCTTCTCCAACACCACAGTTCAAAAGCATCAATTCTTTGGCACTCAGCCTTCTTCACAGTCCAACTCTCACATCCATACATGACCACAGGAAAACCCATAGCCTTGACTAGACGGACCGTAGTCAGCAGAGTAATGTTTCTGCTTTTGAATATGCTATCTAGGTTGCTCATAACTTTTCTTCCAAGGAGTAAGCGTCTTTTAATTTCAGGGCTGCAATCACCATCTACAGTGATTTTGGAGCCCCAAAAATTAAAGTTTGACATTGTTTCCACTGTTTCTCCATCTATTTCCCATGGAGTGATAGGACCGGATGCCATGATCTTCGTTTTCTGAATGTTGAGCTTTAAGCCAACTTTTTCACTCTCCTCTTTCACTTTCATCAAGAGGCTTTTTAGTTCCTCTTCACTTTCTGCCATAAGGGTGGTGTCATCTGCATATCTGAGTTAAAATAGTCATAAAAGACTTCAAAATTTGTGCTCATTCAAGCTGAAAGGAAAACCAGGGCAAAGTAAGCAAGGATGGAACACCATTAAGCTATGAGTAGGTGAAGTGTGCGATTATATGGATCTACTTGTGTGTGTTATTTGCTCAGTCATGTCTGACTCTTTGTGACCCTGTGGACTGTAGCCCACCAGGCTTCTCTGTCCATGGAATTCTCCAGGCAAGAATATTGGAGTGGGTTGCCATTTCCTCCTCCAGGGGATCTTCCAACCCGGGTATTGAAATTGGGTCTCTTTCATTGCAGGTGGGTTCATTACCATCTGAGCCACCAGGGAAGCATACTTGTGTGGTTTCTGTAAATATGCTAATTAGAATTACTATTTCTGCTTAATTATGATAAGGAGCATTAAGGCATAATTAAACCCTCCAAAAGTGAGCTGGGGTGTTTGACTCTACATTGATGTCTGTGATGTGCATGCATGCTCAGTCTTGTCTGACTCTTTGCAACCCCATGGACTGTAGCCTGCCAGGCTCCTCCTTTCCATGGAATTTTCCAGACAAGAATACTGCAGTGGGTCGCCATTTCCTACTCCAGGAGATCTTTCAGACCCAGGGATCAAACCCGAGTCTACTGCGTCTCCTGCTTTGGCATGCAGAGTCTGTACCACTCTGCCACTGGGGGAGCCTTGTGGCTATTCAGGCCACAGGCTGCAGGTGGCTTAGGCCCCCTCCCTCCACTGCGCCAGTTTGCCGCCCCCCCTCGCCCCCACCGCCCACCGCACCCCTCTATTGGAGGAAAGGAGCAACCTCCTACATGAGGCAAGGTGATTGTGAAAATGAAATACTAGTTATGGGGCCTGAGACGAGAGGAACTGGGTTTTGAGGAAATTCATTTAGGGGACATAAAGAAAGTAAGGAGTAAATAAAATCTGACAATAAAATGGATAATGAAAGACCTACTGTACAGCACAGGGAACTCTGCTTAATGTTATGTGGCAGCCTGGATGGGAGAAGGGTTTGGGGGAGAATGGATACATGAATACATATGTCTGAGTCCCTTTGCTGTCCACCTGAAGCCATCGCAACATTGTTAATCAGCTGTACTCCAGTGTAAAATAGAAAGCTGAAAACGAAACAGAAATGACAAGTGCAACTATGGAGAGAGTGTGGTAGACACGGCCCAGGTGTGATTAAAGTGGAGAAAATCACAGATTCATTAGATAGAAAGTTCTTGCATCATTTAGACAGGTTTATCTAGGAAGATTCAGGAGGAACAGGGGAACAGGAAAAACTTAGGGGAATGCCTTACAAAGCCAGGATGAGAAGGACAGATCACCAGTGCCCAGGGAGGACCTGAGGCCTGAGCACTGGTGTGCACCCTGCCCCTCAAAGTGGGAAGAGGCGTGTGACACTAGGAGAGGTTAAAGCTTTGTGAGATGGGGCGGCTAGAAGACAAACAGCGCGGGTGTGAAGGACAAAGAACATTCCTTTGAATATCCCCAAACTTTTTGGCACCAGGGACCAGTTTCATGAAAGAGAATTTTTTCCATAAATTGGAGAAGGGGAGACGGTTTCAGGATGATTCAAGTGCGTTACATTTATTGTGTACTTTATATCTATTATTATTACATCAGCTCCACCTCAGATCATCAGAGAGGGGTTGGGGACCCCTCTCTCGGCTATCTCTCCAGGGCATGGCTATCAGGTCACTGAGGCATCATCACTGTTTGCCTGTCATTACTCAGAGCCTTCAAATAATAGAATTATCCCCCCAAACAGAAACATTCTCAAGGAAACAGTTTCAAATCTGTGTATATTGCTGTGAGTGGGTGATGTTTTCTACTATTATTAGGTTTGAGTTTCAAGGGTACCTGATTCCCCTTTTAATTCTAGCACTGCCTCATCATAGCTGCTTCATTGAACCACCTTTTGGTGTGAATCACTGATAGAAGCTAGCCTTCCCATGTGGCTCAGTGGTAAAGAATCCACCTGCCAATACTGGAGACACGGGTTTGATCCCTGGGTCGGGAAGATTCCCCTAGGAGAAGAAATGACAACCCACTCCAATATTCTTGCCTGGGAAAATCCTATGGACAGAGGAGCCTCGTGGGCTACAGTCTGTGGGGTCCCAAAGGGTTGGACATGACTGAGTGAATCTCTGTCTATTTCATTACTAATGCTTTATCATTTTGAAGGTGATTTATTAAAATTATATAGACATCAAGGTATATTCATTTCCATTAGTTTTTTGTTCTGATGGTTGTTTGTTTTGCTTTTTGGCCACACCATGTGGCACGTGGGATCTTAATTCCCTGACCAGAGATTGAACCTGTGACACCTTGCATTGGAAACTCAGAATCTTAACCACTGGACCATTAAGGAAGTCCCATCATCAAACAGAACAAAGCCTTGAAAAAATATAAGCACTAAGGACAGCTAGGTGCCACTTTAAACTTCAGAGATTTTCCCATCTTGAGTAAAGATGCGAAAAAAATAATTTTAAAAAATCTTAACAGCTGGCCCCACGGTTCCTTTTGGGGAAGAGGAAGGAGGGAGCTGTCTCACTGGGGGAAAGCCACTGAGGAGGGAATGCTACAGGCACCTGGACTCCAGGGGAGGGAAAACCTGCCAGGCTGGAGATTAGAGGAAGTTTTTTGTTTCTGCTCCTGCTAGGAGAGGTGGTGGGGGTGGGCAGAGGGAGAAAACGAAAGAAATAAGACCAGGAAAGAAAAGCCAGCCGGATGGAGGGAAGCTGAGCCCGGCAGGGGAAAATGACATGTCAGTGTTAGATAATAACCCAGCCATTCCCAATCAAATTTGTTCCCTGTTACTGGGATGTAAAGCCTGCCTTCCATCTCTTTAGGAAATTGTACTCAATTTACACATGGAAGCAAGATCTCAGTAGTCTAGAAACCAAGAAAGCCCTTCAGGACTATTTACAAAAACCAAGGTGGGGAGGGTGAGACTTCCCTGGCAGTCCAGGGGTTAAGACTTCATGCTTCCAGGGGGTGAAGGTTTGATCCTTGGTAAGGGAACTAAGATCCTACACACTGAACTTGGACAAGGGAGGGAAAAAATGCTATCTTTGAAAATAAAACCAAGAGGGGTGGGCTTTGGGCTTCCCAGAGCTGGAATTGGGACTCAGCTGAGCTGACATCTTGTTTTTTCTTTCCTTTTTCCTGCCAAGTTAAGTATAAAAACAAATACCTTTTTGTTTCATGCTCAGCTTTTTTTCTTGAAGGTTAGAAGTCTTCACTTTCCTGGTTTTGATTTAGCCAAGGATTTCAAAAAGCTTTCTGTTCACAGTGTTCAGCTAAATACAAGTAACAAAAGCTTCTAATTGCCTGCTTACTCTAATTGCTTTAGGTAAGACCTTATCTTGCCTGGTGCTCCTCCCCGTAACTCCAACCTCTGTGGTTACAATCTTGACTTCCTTCCAGGATAACTTGATTCTTAATGTTCTGATTGTTTTTAATAGTCTTTAAGCTTTCTCCTGGCAATATTGATTCCAGCTTGTGCTTCTTCCAGCCCAGCGTTTCTCATGATGTACCCTGCATAGAAGTTAAATAAGCAGGGTGACAATATACAGCCTTGACGTACTCCTTTTCCTATTTGGAACCAGTCTGTTGTTCCATGTCCAGTTCTAACTGTTGCTTCCTGACCTGCATACAGATTTCTCAAGAGGCAGGTCAGGTGGTCTGGTATTCTCATCTCTCAGAATTTTCCACAGTTTATTGTGATCTACACAGTCAAAGGCTTTGGCATAGTCAATAAAGCAGAAATAGATGATTTTCTGGAATTTTCTTGCTTTTCCATGATCCAGTGGATGTTCACAATTTGATTTCTGGTTCCTCTGCCTTTTCTAAAACCAGCTTGAACATCAGGAAGTTCACGGTTCATGTATTGCTGAAGCCTGGCTTGGAGAATTTTGAGCATTACTTTACTAGCGTGTGAGATGAG
>SJYQ01001146.1:16564-47864 GCA_006410935.1 Redunca redunca | reverse complement strand
AAAAAAAACATTCCCTGTTTTATTCATACTTTTTTAACTTTATTTTTTAATTGGAGGAAAATCGCTTTACAATGTTGTGATAGTTTCTGCCATAAAAATATGAAATGCTTAAGCAATTTGCATGTCATCCTTGAGCAGGGGAAATGCTAATCTTCTTTGTATCATTCTAATTTAAGTGTATGTGCTGCCAAAATGAGCACTGAGCCTCAATTTCTTCATCTATAAAATGGGAATAATGATACCTCCCTTGCAGGACTGTTGTGAGGATTACATGCCAGGTATATATTAAGTACTCAATACATGTTAACGTTCTCTTCCATTAAACACCATCTTATTTTTTACTTTGCTCACCAAGAGCACACGCTTGGGGCTGAAACAGCCTAGGTTCAATGCCTGATCCCACAATTTTAGCAACTCAGTGATTTGGGACAAGTTGTTAACAATCTTGGTAGCACTGTTTTCTCATCTGGAAAATGGAGTTAGTAACAACAGTGCCCAGCTCCAGGAAGTATTCATGAAATAGTGACATCCATCAGAATCACATTAAATCACCATGGAGACAGCAGGGATGCTGAGAGAGTGCTGATGCTGAGTGACTGCTGAGTTGCTGACGAGGGGTCAGCCAGGTGGCCAGGAGGAGGCTCCAACCTTCTCTTTCTCGATTTTACCTTTACTTTCCCCAGTTGTCCTTTTAAAAATATTTTTAATTGATTATTTTTTGGCTATGCTGCTGCTGCTAAGTCGCTTCAGTCGTGTCCGACTCTGTGTGACCCATAGACGGCAGCCCACCAGGCTCCCCCATCCCTGGAATTCTCTAAGCAAGAACACTGGAGTGGGTTGCCATTTCCTTCTCCAATGCATGAAAGTGAAAAGTGAAAGTGAGGTCGCCCAGTCATGTCCGACTCTTAGCGACCCCATGTACTGCAGCCCACCAGGCTCCTCCGTTCATGGGGTTTTCCAGGCAGGAGTAATGGAGTGGGGTGCCATTGCCTTCTCCATTTTTTTTTTTTTTGGCTATGGTGGGTCTTAATTGCGGCATGTGGGATCTTTTCATTGTGGGGCACAAGCTTCTCTCTAGATGTGGCTCCCGGGCTCAGTAGTTGTGACTTGCAAACTTAATTGCCCTGTGGCTTGTGGGATCTTAGTTCCTCTACTAGGGATCAAACCCTCGTCCCCTGCATTGGCAGACAGATTCTTAACTACTGGACCATCAGGGAAAGTCCCTCCTCACTTTTCTTTGTCTTTCTCCTTTGTCTTCTCTCTCACAGTTTCTGCTGTGTGAAAAATGGTTGCATCCAGAGCAGTATGACATGTAACCCATATGTTTTCTTTTCCTACATGGCCTCCATAAATCTTGTGTCTGTGCATGACTCCTTCTCAGTGCTGGGTTTTTGATTCCACACCCCCAGGTAGAATACTGTGTGTTGAACTTTGTGCCATGGATTTGGTGCTGTGCGCCCTCCTCCAAATGAAAAGACCTAATTGCTAAGAATCCTGGGGGCAAAATTAATTCTCAGGAAGGACCACGACTTAGCATCTTTGCATTTCTCTTTTACCTCTGAAAGAGCATAGTCTGCTTGTTCTGTCTTGTGGCCTCTTGTTTGATCATGCTACGCATAATAAATTAGCATGGCATTTCCAACAGGCGTAATTTTACTTGCTTCTTTCCCTGAATATTTAGACTGGGGCCAGATGGCTTCTTGTTTTTACTAAAGAGTTAAACAAAAGGGACTTCCCTGGTGGTGCCATGGTTAAGACTGTGCCTTCCAATGCAGGGGCTGCAGGTTCAGTCCCTGATGGGGGGACCAAGATCCCACATGCCTCACTGCTCAAAAACCAAAATGAAAAACAGAAGCAATAATGTAACAAATTCAATAAACAACTTTAAAAATGGCCCACATCAAAAAAATCTTTAAGAAATATATACGTATGCAAATGTAGTCTATATGTATGTGCACATGTATAACCCTTTGTATTAAATTGTTTTGGCTTTTTACAGCAAACTACATTAGAAGCCAATTTTTTTCAGACCTGGATGGTTTGAAATGTAAATTCATAGTCCCTACTAATAACCATAGGAATTCTATGTCCTGTGCATGTTTGGCGGAACATCCTGACTTTATGTCACCTACTTGGGAGGCTGAATGCTGCCGTCATATAATCTTGGACTTAAATTTCAAAACCCTGGCTAGAATTTTCTGCTTAGCCTTTCCCCCACAATCAATGGTTTTACCCCAGAACTAAAGAAAATGAAGAACAAAAACAGGCCTGTTGCCGTGTTGATTATTTCTTGCTCACCTCTATTTCTCTATTTAAAAAAATTTTAAGGTATACATTTTTTAATGTGGACCAATTTTTTTTTTAATGGCCACATCATACAGCATGCAGGATCTTCAGTTGGGGCATGCAAACTCTTAGTTGTGGCATGCAGGATCTAGTTCCCTGACCAGGGATAGAACCCCAGCCCCTTTGCATTCAGAGCTCGGAGTCTCAGCTCCACCAGGGGAGTCCTAGACCTATTGTTTCTTGACTACTTTCCCTTTGTTCCTGCAATCCTTTCTTACCTTAAGATCACTAATTACTGAGACCTGTTTAAGGGTAAGCATTGTGGCCAGGCTTAGATCACAAAATGTCTTGGACCAGAATGGGTTCTCTTATGTCAAAGAGGTCATGCTTGATTCTCTTTCTCCAGGAACCCCCTCCCTCATCTACTTACAACACCCAATGTTGACATAAAAGAAATTTCCAGCTATTTCAACCAGATCATCAGATGCTCTGGACTAAACTCAAGACTGTCAGATTTGTAGCCTTTGTATATTTCCTCAGGCTTTCCAGGTGGCTCAAGTGGTGAAAAAAAAAAAAAAAAATCCACCTACCAATGCAGGAGATGCAGGCAGGAGGTACAGGTTTGATCCCTGGGTCGGGGAGATCCCCTGGAGGAGGAAATGACAACCCACTCCAGTATTCTTGTCTCGGAAGTTCCGTGGACAGAGGAGCCTGGCGGGCTACAGTCCATGGGGTTGCAAAGAGTCAGACACAACTTAGCCACTGGACACACACACACATGCATGTAATTCCCCACATTTTGTCTTTCGTCTTGTAATGATGGGCATTAAAGTCTTCAAATGAAGAGGCTTTTTTCAGGGACAACCAGGAAGGGTGGTGGCTGACCAGCCCACTCAAGACGGCTGTCTCCTTGCTCTCTGTCCATCCCTTGCTCCAGTGCCTGCTTCATTTACACTTACTCTGGCCTTCCTACATACTTGCCTTGGGCCCCAGCTAGTGATTGTTCTTATCAAAGTGCGGTGAGGGGTGTGCCCTTCTGTTGGTTTCCCTGGTAATCAATGAGCCCATCTGTTATCAACTCCCCTGTAACTGGCAATCTCCCCCTCCACCAGGAGCAAAGAATGCGGCCACGTCCTGAAGGTGTCTGCTGCACNTGATTGACATTGATGTATGGCAGAGAACACGACAACATTGTAAGGCAATTATCTTTCAATTTAAAAAATATATATAGAGAGACAGGCAGGTGGAGGGTGTGGGTGAGACCAGCCAGTGTGGGGCATCTCTGTGGAGGAAGAGGGACCCAGTTCACTGGAGACAGCAGTCATGGCTGAAGCAATTTCTGATTCAGTGAAAGCCTAAAGTAGGATTTTCCCCAGATTAATGGAAACCCTGTGTGTTGCAGACATATCCATCAGAGCATTAGAGGAAGCTAATGGATGACCTGACTCCTGGGACCTGCCTCCTGAATATGAAGTCAGGAGGGGGACCGTGTTCGGAGAGGCTGAGCCTCTGTATATCTGCTTGCTCTCCTGTGTTGCTCTGCCTAGTTGGGGCCGAGATAAGGGTGCACGTGCCCCCTCCTGCTCCCTGTAAATTCAGCTCGTATTATGTCTTTCTCTCACTCTCTCCCTTCCTCTGCCTTTTCTGCTCATGGCCAGATGTTGAGAAGTCCTTCCTTGCTGTGACTTTCGGATAGAATGTCCACCCGTGACATCAGTCTTTTGTGTGCATGCTCAGATTAGCAGGGAGGGTAAACGATGGGAACTCTATCAATACCCACCTGGCCTCAGGATCACGAGTCTCCAGACCCAGCTCTAACACCTTTTAGCTCCTTGAACTCTGGCATTTCAACTACCTGCTCATCAGTTTCATTTATTTATAAAATGGAGACGTTAATACCTCCCTATCTACTTTACACAATTTCCTTGAGGCTCAAATGAAATATGGTTGTGAAAGGGCTTTGGAGACAAAGAAATGTATTTATTAGGAGTAATTCAATACTCGAGGGGTTGCATGAGGCGGAAGGTGGTAAAACTGGGACGTCTCAATAAATCCCATCCCATCCTATGATTTTATAAAATTGTTTTATACTACTTTGTTGTTGTTTAGTAACTAGGTTGTGTCTGACTCTTTTTCAACCCTGTGGACTGTAGCCCACCAGGCTCCTCTGTCCATGGAATTTTCTGGGCCAGAACATTGGAGTGGGTTGCCATTCCTTTCTCCCAGGGATCTTCCAAACCCAGGAATTAAACCCACATCTCCTGTTTGGCAAGTGGATCCTTTACCACTGAGGCACTAGGGGAAACCCTTTATATTCCTTAAATAAGTTGATCTAGATAGCTTTTTCTGCTTTTCTAACAACTCTCACTCTAGCGGTGTCTTTTTTCCTCCCTCGATCTCCTTAAATGCAGAACCCAGGCCTTCCTACACGTTCCAGCTCACCTTGCTTGGCTTCCTCACTAGCCACTGGGCCTCCCAGCCACTGAAGCAGCAATAAAAACTCTCACACAGCATCTCCAGAGGCTCTCTGGACTTCACTCATCACCCCAGGCCTTCCAGCAGCAGCTGATGCAGAAAAAAAAAAATGTGAAAGGATTTTTCCAAAAGCGACAAGATGCTCTACACAGAGACTTGGATGTCACTTGGCTCCTCGCTTAGAAACGGCTTAGGAACCTTATTGTGAAAGCAAGTCTTGCAGTATTTCAGGAACAGGTATTCACAGCACAAACGACATATTTATAAACTTAGGAATGTGATGATAGATACCGTGGAGGGGATAGAGGGACATATGATAGTGTCCTTGGTGAGGTTGGCTGTGTGAGACCAGGTCCGAGAAGGATATAACCAGCACATCCATAAGGCTCCACAAGCGGTTTAGAGGTGGGACGATTGACTGTGGTGTCATAATTTGCTGGGGCTGCTCTAACAAAGTCTTAGTCCGTTTAGACTGCTGTAACAAAACTACTGTTGATAAGTGGGCTTCCTGATGTCTCAGAGGTAAAGAAACAGCATGCAATGCAGGAGACTTGGGTTTGATCCCTGGGTTGGGAAGATGCCCTGGAGAAGGAAATGGCAACCCACTCCAGTATTCTTGCCTGGGAAATCCCATGGACAGAGGAGCCTGGTGGGCTACACAGGGTCACAAAGAGTTGGACACGACTGAGTGACTAAACCACCACCACCATTGATGAGAGCTCAAAAACAACAGACGTTTATTTTCTGGAGGCTGGGAAGTCCAAGATTAAGATGTGGGCAGGGTTGGTTTCTTCTGAGGCGTCTCTCCTTGGCTTGCAGACGGCTGCCTTCCCCACAGACTGTCTTCCTTCTCTGCTTGTCGATGTCCTAATCTTCTCTTACTGTGTATATGCTAAGTTGCTCAGTCATGTCCGACTCTTTGCCACTCCACGGACTGTAGCCCACCAGCCTCCTCTGTCCATGGGATTCTCGAGGCAAGAATACTGCAAAGGGTTGCCATGCCCTCCTCCAAGGTGATCTTCTGGACCCAGGGACTGAACTGACATCTCTTATGTCTCCTGCATTGGCAGGCGGGTTCTTTACCACTAGTGCCACCTGGGCCTCTTATTATATGGACGCAAGTCAGATTGGATTAGGGTCCACCTGTATGACTTTGTTTAACTTTAATTACCTTTTTGAAGACACTCTCCTAAGACAGTCACATTCTGAGGTCTTGGGGGGTTAGAACTTCAACATAGGAACGGGGGGCAGGGGTTACAACTCAACCCTTAACTCACACTGTGGGCAAGGTAAAGAGAATCAAGACGAGATGGAGAAGCCACTGGGAACCATTAACAACAGAAGCCTCTATCATCCTTGGGCCTGGAGAAACAAAAGAGAAAGGGTGTGCTATTCCTAGAACCCATCCAGAGCTGTGGTCATAGGAAAGGGGCGCCCAGCATGGGTGCTATATGACAGAGGAAGGCACCCATGGTGGAGACCAGGCTCTGGCAGAGAGGGAGGGAGAAGACCCAGCCCTCTCCCTCCCCGCCCTTCACACTCCTCCCTTCTCACTCTGATAGTGCTTCCCTTTGGTCAAGAGCCGAGAAAAAGGAGCTGAGAACAGCGAAGCCTGGGGGCTGCAGCTTGTAGATGTCAGGCTTTGAGGCAGGGAACGGGCTGACAAGTGTGGCCAGGGGTGGGAGGAGAGTGGCAGGATTTGAGGGGGATGATGAAGAATCAACAGCTCAGTGGAGAAAACAAAGACATTTCCAAAGGAGGAATTGATTATGCATACTCAGGTAACGTAGAAAGGAAAAGTGAAAGTGAAATCGCTCAGTCGTGTCTGACTCTTTGGGAGCCCATAGACTGTAGCCTACCAGGCTCCTCCGTCCATGAGATTCTCCAGGCAAGAGTACTGGGGTGGGTTGCCATTTCCTTCTCCAGGGGATCTTCCCTACCCAGGGATCGAACCTGGGTCTCCCACATTGTAGGCAGACGCTTTACTGTCTGAACCACCACGGAAGCCTATAACATAAATGGGCTTTAAAGTGACATTGGAAAACAGAAAATGCTACTTAGCTGCAAAAAAATATTAGTCATACATTCAAAACTGAACCACATATTCATGTAACCATTTCCAGTCCCAGAAGTAACTATTCTAAGATACTTGTTTGCAGAAGTAAAGCAGAATGATAGAAAAATAGGTTTGTCAGTCATGTCACGTTGAACACCTATGGTCTTAAAATGGGATGGGAAGTATTACTGGAACTGTTTTGGAATAGAAAGCAGCTCTCTGCCTCAGGAGGGTGCCTGTGTGACTGCATCCATCAATGGTTACAACATGGTTATATGAACTGGGTATGTGCCCTGTGTTATTGCGCCGGGGCTGCCATAACAAAATACCATAGGCTGGTGGCTTTGACAACAGAAATTTGTTTTCTCACCACTCTGGAGGCTGGAAGCCTGAGACCCAGTGTTGACAGGGTGGAAGTCTGCTGAGAGCTCCCTTTGTGTTGCCTTTTCAGTGTGTGCTCAATGGTCTTTCCTGGGTGACTTTGCAGGGCGAAAATTTGAGGGGGATGGTGGGAGAGGGAGAGTGATCTCTTGATGTCTCTTCTTTTTTTCCCCTAAGTTCAAATCATCCTGATTTTATGATCATAGAAATACTACAAATATTCACAGTTGGTGAACACCATTATAACAAATACAGGTAGAAGGATGGATAGAAAGCTACATAGATAAAGTGACTGTAACAGGAATAGGCTCAATCTGCACATGCTGTTTTTAAAGTATAGTGTTGAATTTAGTGTTACTTGAATTAAAAAAAATTTTTATTTGACCACACCAGGGCTTAGTTGTGGCATGTAGGATCTAGTTTGCTGACCAGGGATCAAACCCAGGCCCCCTGCATTGGGACACAGGCTTGATCCCTGAGTCAGGAAGATCCCCTGGAGGAAGAAATGGCAACTCACTCCAGTATTATTGCCTGGAAAATCCCACGGACAGAGAAGCCTGGCAGGCTACCGTCCATAGGGTTGCAGAGAGTTAGAGACGACTGAGTGACCTAGCACACACTCATGCATTTCCTTAAAGGCCCCATATCCAAATACAGTCCCTCTGGGGTTTAAGACTTCAACATATGAGTTTTGGAGGGGACCCAAATATTCAGTCCATAACATCCCACATAGTGATATGAAATAGATGACACTTGATACGTTGATACTGTTAGTCATTAAATCAAGAAAACTTCATTGCACACCTACTGTGCACCAGAATCTCTGCTAGGATCTGAGATTATAGGTAGAAAGTAAAAGAACTGCCTCAGTGTTGGAAGGTTGTTGAATCACGCAGACGCCAGGATTCTTGGCCCCCAGAGGAGAAGAATTCAATCCGGGGCCAGAGACGAGGCTTGATCACTCAGAGCTTTTTTGTAATAAAGTTTTATCAAAGTATAAAGGAGATAGAGAAAGTTTCTGACATAGGCATCAGAAGGGGGCAGAAAGAGTATCCCCCTGCTAGTCTTCAGCTGGATGTTATATAGTCACCAGCAGTCTGTTAATGAAAGAAAGGATTGTCTTAAAACTCAGAATGGCACCAGGCCCCTCACCCATAAGATGCATTTTGGGATAATCTGGGCACCAAATGGTTCATCCTGAGCCATAAAATGATTAACTTGAATATTGAAGAAGGGCAGGTCACCATACAAATAGTTTCATTTACATAGATTAGGGGAACAATATCTGAGTATAACATACTGGCTTGTCAAGTAGGTTCTGAGCCAAGAGGCGGAACCAAGTTGAAGACAGAGTTTGGGGTAAATGCCTAGTATATTAGCATGGCTTAAGATAAATATTTCCAAAAGAAAAAGGCATCGGTTAACTTCAAATGAAACCAGGTGTCATATGGCAACACAGTATTTTAAGAGAAACCTTTTTAATTTTGTATAGAGAAGGAAAAAATATCAATAGTTTGTTTCCTCCTGCCACTTAAGAGAGATAAAAATGTCTGACACTTGGAGGCTATTTCCTCCGTTTGGAGCCTCCTGGCCTTCCTGCCTGTTACCCTCTCAGTCTTTAATGAGTTTATAACTTGAAGAGAGACAGACCAGCTGTTAGAACACAGTGGTCCCTGCCAGGGGAGCTTTAGCATTTGTGCTAAGTCACTCAGTCATGTTTGGCTCTTTGAGACCCCATGCCTTGTAGCCCACCAGGCTCCTCTATCCATGGGATTCTCCAGGCAAGAGTACTGGAGTTGGTTGCCATTTCCTTCTCCAGACCCAGGGATCGAACCCACGTCTCTTGGGTCTCCTGAACTGGCAGTGGGTTCTTTTCCACTAGCACCCTGGTGGCTCAGATGGTAAAGATTTCACCTGCAATGTGGGAGACCTGGGTTCTATCCCCAGGTCACGAAGATCTCCTGGAGGAGGGCATGGGTATTCTTGCCTGGGAATTCCATGGACAGAAGAGCCTGGCGGGCTACAGTCCATGGGGTTGAAAAAGAGTCAGGACACGACTGAGCGACTAACACTGTCACTTTCTGTTCAGTGCCTCCTGGGAAGCCCCAGAGCGCTTAGATAGGATGAATAAACCGCTCCCTGGGGGCGGCAGAAGTGATGTGCAAGCAGAAACGGAGGATGAGGAGTATTGGATAGTAAACACGGGGTGGGACAGACAAGGAGGAGCATTCAGGATAGAGGAAAATGATACACAGAACTAGGGTGACCAGGATCCTGGTTTGCCTGGGGCTGTCCTGGTTTTAGCACTAAAAATCCCACATCTGGGAAAGCTCGGGGTCACTGAGCCTTATACGCTGCTGCTGCTGCTAAGTTGCTTCAGTAGTGTCTGACTCTATGCGACCCCATAGATGGCAGCCCACCAGGCTGGAATCTTCCAGGCAAGAGGACTGGAGTGGGGTACCATTGGCTTCTCCGGAGCCTTATATGTAGAGGTGTAAATAGTGCAGTAGAGCTGGTACACGGAGGAGGACGGTTGCAACAGGGTTGATGGGAAAAAAGCTGGAAAAGTAGGCAGGAGCTGAAACAGGAACTGAGCCGTGTTCAGGAGGTAAGGCTTTCTTTTGGAGCTAGTTGAGTACTAGTGCTGCTGTGCTCTTCCTCGAGCAGTCATGTCTGACTCTTTGGATCCCGTGGACTATACAGCCCATGGATTATTCTCCAGGCAAGAATACTTGAATGGGTTGCCATGCCCTCCTCCAGGGGATCTTCCCAACCCAGGGACTGAATCCAGGTCTCCTGTATTGCAGGCAGATTCTTCACCACCTGAGCCACCAGGAAAGCCCAAGAATACTGGAGTGAGTAGCCTATCCCTTCTCCAGGGGATCTTCCCCACGCAGGAATCTAATCCGGGTCTCCTGCATTGCAGGCGGATTCATTACCAACTGAGCTGCCAGGGAAGCAAGTAATCAGTAAGTGATCTTAAGTATGGGAGCAACTTGCTGAGACCAGATTTTTTTTTCCTACAGCAAATTATTGTAATATTTATTTATTTAGTTATTTTCTATAATCTGCAATGTGACTTTTATTTATTTATTTTTAAATTTTTATCAGAGTACAGCTGCTTTACAATGTTGTGTTAGTTTCTGCTATCTGACTCTTTGTGACTCCATGGATTGAAGCACGCCAGGCTGCCTAGTCCTTCATCATCTCTTGGAGTTTGCTCAAACTGATGTCCATTGAGTTGGTGATGCCATCCAACCATCTCATCCTCTGTCAACCCATTCACCTCCTGCCTTTAATCTTTCCCAGCACCAGTGTCTTTTCCAGTGAGTTTGGCTTTTCAGGTAGCCAAAGTATTAGAGCTTCAGCATCAGTCCTTCCAATGAATATTCAGGGTTGATGTCCTTTAGGATTAACTGGTTTGGATCTCCTTGCTGTCTATTTTTGGACGTCCTTCCCATCTAAGTCACCATGGGGCACTGAGTAGAGTTGCTTGTGCTCTATAGAAGATTCTCATTAGTTATTTATTTTATATATAGTATCAATAGTGTGGGGCTTCCCAGGTGGTGCTGGTGGTAAAGAACCTGCCTGCTAGTGCAGGTGACTAAGGGGACACAGGTTCATTTCCTGGTTCAGGAAGATCCCCTGAAGGAGGGCATGACAATCCACTCTCGTATTCTTGCCTGGAGAATCCCACGGACAGACGAGCCTGGTGGGTTACAGTTCATGGGGTCGCAAAGAGTAGTACACGACTGAAGCGGCTTGGCAAGGCATGCGTGCAAATCAGTCGTGTATATGTGTCAGTCCCAATCTCCCAGCTCCCCCCATCATCCCCAGAGACTTGCATTTAGAAAGAGCTCTATCTGCTGGGTGATGAGGAAGAGGGATGATATTGAGGGCCATTCGGGAAGCTGTGGTGGTTTTCCAGGGAACAGTGATGGAGAGTGAAAGTGAAATGATGGAGGGAGATGGAGAGACCCGGAGGATTTGGAATATCTTAAGGAGGAGTAACAGGCCTTAGAAATACACGTATGGGAGGTGAGAGAAGGAGCAATCAAGGATGACTCCCAGGTTGCTGGCTTAGGCAACTGGAAAAAGGCTTGGGAAGTAATTAAGACGGTTTGGAAATACCTTCCCTACTGCACCCTGTGTGAGAATACAAAACAAAGCAGCCTTTCTTCTGCTTCCCAGACAGTTCTTGGTGACCTAAAATCTCAGTTATTGTGCAGCTGCCCCAGAGGTCTCGGGCCCATGCAGCCAGGAGACTGCCATAGCATGCTCAAGTTGGGGAGGAGGTTTGGGGTAAGAGGGGGAGGCAGAGGGGCACTTATGACGCTAGATACTTCCTCAAGGTCTGTGTACTCTGTCTTGTTAAGCTTCATGAGAATCTTGCCAGAGAGGGAGGTGGGGACTGTTATTCCCATCTCAGAGCTGCTGAATGGCGATAAAGTAACATGCCCTGGGAGGCCACGGACACAGAGCAGCAGAGCTGAGCTTTAAAGCCAGCTGTGGGGACTTCCCTGGTGGTCCAGTGGTTAAGAGTCCACCTGCCAATGCAGGGCACATGAGTTCGATCCTTGGTTGGGGAAGATTCCGCAGAACACAACTACCGAAGCCCATGCACCCTACAGCCTGTGCTTCAGAACAGGAAGACCCATGCAAGTATGAAGCGTGAGCCCCACAACTAGAGAGTAGCCCCCACTCACCACAACTAGAGAAAAGCCTATGCAGCAATGAAAACCCAGTGCAGCGAAAATAAATAAATATTTTTTTTAAAAAAGACTCCACCTCCCAATGCAGGAGGTGTGGGCTCAATCCCTGGTCAGGAAACTAAGATCCCACATGCTACACAGAGTGTGACCCAAAATTATTAAATAAGTAAATATTTTAAGAAGACATATTAAAAGAATTAAAAACCCACCTGTGTCTGACTCTGAAGAACGGTTCTTTCCACCAATGTGCTCCCTAGTTTCTACCCAGTTGGATATGTGGTCGGTGTACTGTCATGCCTTGATCCTGTCTTTATTCAGCAGTCCAGCAGGATGCAGACAAGGTAAGGACTGTCTCCTTCAGGGCCCTGAGAGGCCAGCTGAAGGCTGCTTGCCTGATGGAGCAAGGTTTGCAAGAAAGCATCTTCATCTTCTGTAACTGGTTCCCATGTTGATGAAATCTGCAAACGTACTTTCTCTATAATTATCTTTGTAAGCATCAAGGCTATGGAGACAGTGTGCCAATCAACATCCTATTTAGGGAGGTGTGGAGGTGTGTGTTAGTCTCTAAGTCATGTCTGACTCTTTTCGAGCCCACCAGGCTCCTCTGTCCATGGGATTCTCCAAGCAAGAACACTGGAGTGGGTTGCCATTTCCTTCCCCAGGGGATCTTCCTGACCCAGCAATTGAACCTGAGTCTCCTGCATTGGCAAGCAGATTCTTTACCACTGAGCCACCAGGGAAGCCTGTAACATACAAGGGAACAATATCAAGCCTTAAAAAGGAAAGCACACATGCTGTAATGTGGATGGCAAAGGACAGCATGTGGTTCCACTTATTGGAGGTCCCTAGAGTAGTCAGATTCATAGAGACAGAAAGTAGAATGGGGGTTACCAGGGGTACGAAGCATTTATTTTACTTTTAAAACCAAGACTGTATCTTTTAAATCATTTATTTGGCTGTGTCAGCTTTTAGATGTGACATGTGTGATCCGCATGGTACCACGCAGGATCTTTCGATTTGGTGCACAGACTCTAGTTACAGTGCATGGGCTTAGTTGCTCTGCAGCATGTGGGACCTTAGTTCCCCAACCAGGGGTTGAACCTGCATCCCTTGCATTGCAAGGCAGATTCTTTATGGCTGGGCCACCAGGGAAGTCCCACCAAGCACTTAATAGATACAGAATTTTCCTTTGGGAAGATGAAAAAGTTCTGGAGATGGATCATGTTGGAGGTTGCACAACAATATGAATCTACTTGATTATACTAAAACATAAATTTAAAAATTGAAGAATTAAAAAAAAGACAGAGAAAGATGTGTCTGTAAGCCTAGTTTCATGTACAGCCTTATCTCTTGCCAAGGTGCCTTGGAGTAGTGAAGACCCTCGTGACCGTGCATCGTGCATGTTGGTGAGGGAGAGTCAAAGTTTCCGAGCATGGCTCCTGCTACGGCCAGTGTCCCACCAATCTGAGCTTCTGGTTCTGTCCACTTTGGTGCTGGGACCACACTATCTGAGTTTAGCGTCTTTCAGGTGCCTTATATGCTTCACCCCACACGTAACCACTTGTCTTTATACCATTATCATTGGACTCAGCCCTATTCCTCTCCTTCATTTCACTAAACACTTTCCTGCAATTTCCATGTGTGTCTGTCTTTTGTTCTTTAATATCTCCCTCCTCTCCTTAAACCAGGAAACCCGGTCTCAGCCCTTACCTTGTGGCAATTTTGCTCTCATGGTGTCTCAGTCCAGTCTGGGCTGCCAAGACAAAATACTGTAGATCAAGGGGCTTAAAAACCACAGACATTTATTCCTCACAGTTCTGGTGGCTGGAGTTCAAGATCAAGGTGCTGCAGATTGCACGTCTGGTCAGGCCCCATACCTCCTTCCTGTGTCCTCACCTCTGGGGTTTCCTTTATAAGGGTGCTCATGGGTAGCCCCACTCATGGGGAGAAGCAGGAGGCTTGGGTTTGATCCCTGAGTTGGGAAGATCCCTTGTAGGAGGGCATGGCAACCCACTTGAACATTCTTGACTGGAAAATCCCATGGACAGAGGAGCCTGGCAGGCTACAGTCCATGGGGTCACAAAGAGCTGGACACGACTGGCTGAGCACACGTGCGCACCCCATCTGGTGACTGCTGCTGAAGCCTGTTCTCTCCTCCAGCTGCCATCTCCTTTGCCTTCTGTACACTGCTGGGTTCTCCAGCCCTGGTTCTCCTCCGTGCTTTAATTGTGATCTGTTCCTTGAATCTGCAGCGACCTTCTGTTGACTCCGTGGACATTTTCGTGGTCTTGCCTGAGAGGTGCTCAGCTCTGTCAGCTTCGCCCAATTATGATGACGACTCCCAATCTCTGTCTTTGAGGACAGCCACCCTCCCTCACGTCATCCTCTCTTTCCCCCAACTTATAGGGTGTTTGTGCTTTGGGTGTTCTGCCAGTACCTCACACTCAGCCACTGAAGCTGTCTCATTTATTTCCTAAACCTGAGATGGGGCGGGAGGGGTCTTAGCCACTTCTGACAGGGTTGCTTCACTCAGCTTCATGGTTGTGGGTGAGTGGGGGAATCATTTTATTTCTTAATTCCCTTACAAAGGAAGAGGTTTACTTCCCCAAAAGTCCTACCTGTGAGGAATAAGAAAAAAAGTAATCTGGGACTGCCCTGGGAGTCCATGGTTAAGACTCCATGCTTCTAATGAAGGGGGCATGGGTTAACTGATCAAGGAACTAAGATCCTGAGTGCTGTAACTGAGACCCAGTGCAGCCAAATAAATGAATAAATAAAATCCCACATGCTGAGTGGTGTGGGCAAAAAAAAAAAAGTGTGTGTGTACTGTAAGGAAAAATACACAGGTGCCAAAGAGTGGCAGAAGCTGGGAATGAGAGGATTTGCCTTCTCCTGAGTGCACCGTTGCACACAAGTGGAAGCTCAGGTGGTCTAGAAATGCTTGTGCAAGAGCCAGTGAGCTATCGGGGTGGTCTGCCCCACCTGCTGGTGCGGAGACACAGGTTAGCTCCTAGACCTGGCTTATTCTCACCCCACTTTGTCTAGCAGGCTCCCTTACTCATCAGTTATCAAAGAACTAAGAAGTTATATACTCTCAGAAAGGCGCGAATCTAACCAAGTATGACTGAAATAACCTTATCTTAACAAATACCACCAACACCTTCAATTTATATTTTGATGGTTCTCAACCCAAGATCGGGAAGGCAATGGCACCCCACTCCAGCACTCTTGCGTAGAAAATACCATGGATGGAGGAGCCTGGTAGGCTGCAGTCCATGGAGTCGCAGAGTCAGACACGACTGAGCCACTTCACCTTCACTTTTCACTTTCATGCATTGGAGAAGGAAATGGCAACCCAGTCCAGTGTTCTTGCCTGGAGAATCCCAGGGACGGTGGAGCCTAGTGGGCTGCCGTCTCTGGGGTCGCACAGAGTCGGACACGACAAGCGACTTAGCAGCAGCAGTAGCCCAATATACTTGAGGGATATGACACTTCTATGACTCTCTCTGCTGCTGATTCTGGGAGAGTGCATAAAAATCGGGGTGCATAATGTGATCTAGAGTTTGGGAGGGCATGCACCCCTAGTTGAGAATGATGGCTCTGTTACAAGATCGTCTTATGGAAAAGCCCAACTTCATTTATTTACTTGCTCCCTTGCTAAATCATTGAAATACTAATAACTGAGTTTTTCATGAGCCCCCATCCACTTGTCATCAGTGTATTTAACAAAGATACCATCCTTTTGTACTTAAAAAAGTTGTTTCTCTTTGAGACTCCATAAAGGATTCTAAAGGTGAACAGGATCCTTGCAATTAAGGAAACTATAGTGTAACAGGAAGGTTTCTTATAGATAAGAAACAATTGGAGGGACTTCCCTGGTGGTCCAGTGGCTAAGACTCCCTGCTCCCAATTCAGGGGGCCAGAGTTAGATCCCTGGTCAGGGAAGTAGATCCCACATGCCACAACTAGAGATCTTTTTATGGGGATCCCTTTTTAAGATGCTGTATCTTAAAAAAAAAAAAAAAAAAAAAAAAAAAAAAAAAATGGGNGCAGCAACTAAGACCTGGTATAGCCAAAGAGATAAATAATTTTAATTAAAGATAAATAAATAAAAATTAAAAAGATTCCTGGATATTTCTTAAGTCCTTTTATGTTTGAAGAACACTGTGTATATACCATTCTGTTTTTTTCCCATGCACTTTTCATAGCAACATACAATTGTGAGTTAGAACAAGAGATTGTTATGATTTTAGAGGTTTTCACCAAGTAAAGAGTTGATTTGTTCCTTTAAGGCTGGATGGGATTTGTATGCAAGGCCTGGGCCAAGACAGAGTTCCAAGGAGATAAAATTGTTTATGCAACGGGGGAAAGAAACAGCAAATGTGAACAGAGATTAGGAAACTTTTTCTGAAGTCAAGGATTCATAAAGGGGAGTAGTTGCTGGAGTCCAGCTCCAGCAGCCAGGGATTCAACCTGAAGAGATGGACAGTGTCGGCGAGAGAAATGAGACAGCCTCTCAATTTTCTATGGACTGCCTATTTCAAGCTTATGATTCTCTTTTATACTTTTACAAAAGCATTAGGTCAGAGGTTTGATATTTTCAGTTCCCAGTGACCCAGATTTATTGTCTCCACAAATCACTGTTGCTCTTCAGAGTTCCTGCTTCAGTGATTCTCTCTGGAATCAGCCTTATCATCTATTATCTACCTCCTCTAATGTGTCCTATAGTTAACTTGTGATTACATTGTAACTCATGATATATTCCTCAGTTTACTACTTATCTTCCTAAATCCTGTTTGCCCCTAACATCCTGAGCTCACTGTCTCTTAAAAAGGCTTCTAGCTGTAGTGTCTCTAAAAATCCTAACTTCTATAAGCTATAGTAAAATATGCTAACTTCACAACATTCCTTAAATCTTTAACTTCTAACTATTTTAATTATTTCTAAACCCTAAATTCAGTAAACTCCTTTGCCATAAACATTTTCCTCACAAATAGGCTTCAGATAGCAGTTCCTCCCATGACCTCAAGATACGGCCTATGTGCTCAACCTGGAACACTCTTTTGTAAAAGTCCTTGAACAAATGTCAATGATTAACTTTATGAATTATTTTCTGAGCACAGCTGCAGAAGGCTTTGTGCCTTCTCATGCTCCTCTCAAGAACAATAAGCACCTTAATATTCCTTTTCAGTCAACTCAGCTGAGGAGAGGAAAAGACAAGTCAGAATTACAAGGCCTAACTCCTTAATCCCGGGTCTGTGCCTGCAGAATGAGGAGAGGGGGCTGGGGGCCGTGCCTCCATTTTGTCAGTAATGCCTAATGTGGCTTCCTACAAGTAGTAGTGATAAAGTTGAATAAACTCTAAAGGAGGGCAGTGTTTTCTCTAATGTGCCATTATGAAATTTTGATATATTTCATTCCATCATCCCAAAGAGAAACAATTTTTAAGAAAGAAAAAGACCATATCTTTAACATTGTAATGATTGCCAACTACCAGCCCAAGTGCCTGGGAGAAAACCAAGCTGTTAAAATAAATATGACCTTGTAATTGACAAATTTTTATTATTTACTTGCTGTTCATTCATCCAGTTTATCATCAGTTAATGTGAGCAGATGGGCTTCCCTGGTGGTGCAGACAGTAAAGAATCTGCCTGCCAATTCAGGAGATACCGGTTTGATCCCTGGGTCTTCAGGGGGAAGACCCCCACTCCCCACCCACAGAGAAGGGAATGGTTACCCACTCCAGTACTCTTGCCTGGAGAATTGCAGAGGAGCCTGGTAGGCTACAGTCCATGGGGCCGCAGAGAGTCAGACATGACTGAGTGACTTCAGTGCTAGCAGATAAAAAGTTTGGATCCTTACTATAAAAAAACAGATGGGGCGGGGGTGGGGGGAACTTACAAGTTGAGGAAATTCTACCCATTAAATGTTCCATTCTCTATAAATTGGGGAAAGGTCACAAGGGCAGACAACCTTGGTTCAGTTCATGGAACATCAGACTTCCCAGAGAAAATGGATTAAGTCCCACTGTCAACTGTGGGAAGTAAGGCCTGGAAAGGATAAAGGTGTGCTTTTAGGCAGATTACTTTGGTAAATATATACACACTGGGTTGTTGAAGGGAGCAACCAAAGACAAGAAGACCAGTTAGGAGATTAAAGCAGTAAACAGCAGTAATCCAGACTGGAGATGGGGTATTGGACCTTGTATCTAATCTACCCTGCTTTGTGTTATACATTCTTTTCACAGGCACTTCCTAAAACAATTATGTGAAGAAAGAAATGTCACTTAAACAAACAAACAAAAAAAGATGTATGATTGATTTAAAAGGTGGCTATGTGAAGCTGGATACCTGACTTAGGGGCACAGGAAGCGTGATTCTCTCCATGTGGTGCGGAAGCAGTGCGGCCCAGCAACAGCTTGAAAATCCATCTGATAGCTCTTCCCTTACCTCTGACAGAGCTCCCATTGGTCTAGGCCTTGGCAGTTTGGAAACAACTGGACCCCAACCCCTCTCCAAGTAGGCCTGGGGCCTAGTCTGAATGGAAAGGCAATAGCGGAGCTGAGGCCAGTAAGTCGCCAGTCATGTCTCACACACTCCCACAGCCTGCTCCTTCATGGGCAGTAATGCTAGAAGCTAGGAATGTCTTTTCAAGGCTTGCAAAGGGCAGGGGAGAAACTTGGCCCTGAGTCTGGAATTTTGGTCCCCTGAGCAGATTTGGAGGTCTCCCGTTATAGAAGCTAACCCACGTCTTCCAAATATAGGATTGCAAAAACACACCGGTTAGGGCCTCTTTCCCCAGATAGGATCACTTTAAACGTGTCCTGCGAACTCTGCTTCCCAGGTTGCGGGAAAAGCACTTCTTAGAGATCTTTCCTTGTGCCCTGTTTTCCCTGAGCTGGAGGTGACGTAGGGAACCCACACTCATGGGAAGGCAAAACCACATCCAGACGTCTTTGCTCTGTAGGAGACCTCTAGTAAATCTAAGTCTGTCAGGTACTTTCTTGGCTCCTATGGAGACACATTCTGTGTGTGAAGCTGCATACCCAACGTAGGGACACAAGGAGGCTAATTCTTTCCGTGTGACCCTGAAGCTGTGTGGCCATGCCACAGCTTGAAAATACATCTAATTGTTCTTCCCTAACCTCTGACAGAACTCCCATTGCTGTAGCTTTTGGCAGTTTGGAAACAACCGGACCCTAACCCATCTCTAAGTAGGCCTGTGGCCTCATTCATCTGAAAAGGCATTAGTGGAGCTGAAGACAGTAAGGCGCCCAGTCATGTCTCACACATTCCTGCAACCTGCTCCTTCATGGACAGTAAGGCTAGAAGCTAGGAATGTCTTTGCAAGGCTCGCAAGGAGAGAATCTGGGCCTGACTCTGGAATTTCGGTTCTCTAAGCAGATCTGGAGGTCTCTTGTTGTAGAAGCTAACCCATTCCTTCCAAATATAGGCTTCCAAATACACGCCGGTTGGCTGCCTCTTCTTCCCCAAGGGAGGCTAGCTTTCCCCACATCCTGCGAACTCCACTTCCCTGCTCATGGGAAAAGCACTTCTTGGAGGTCTTTCCTCATGGGCTGTTTCCCGTGAGCCTGGGGCTGAGGTAGGGGACCATACTCACAGGGCAAGGCAAAACCACACCCACATGTCTTTGCTCTGTAGGTGAGCTCTAGTGAACCTAAGTCTGTCAGGAACATTTTTGGCTCCTACAGAGTCTCACTGTGTGTGAAGCTCCATACCCAACATAGGGGCACAGGGGGCTGTGCGGCACTGAAGCTGTGTGGCCAAGCAACAGCTTGAGAATCCATTCAATTGATCTTTCCTTACCTCTGACAGAGGTCTCATTGCTGTAGCCCTTGGCAGTCTGGAAACATCGGACCCTAACCCCTCTCCAAGTAGGCCTGGGTCCTAGTTCGAATGGAAAGGCAGTATCGGAGCTGAGGCCTCTAAGGCACCCGTCATGTCTCACACACTCCCCCAGCCTGCTCCTTCAAAGACAGTAACACTAGAAGCTAGGAATGTCTTTGCAAGGCTCGCAAAGGGCAGAGGAGTGTCTCAGCCATGACTCGACAATATCGGTTCTCTGAGCAGATCTGGAGGTCTCCCCTTGTAGAAGCTAACACGTTTCTTCCAAATAAAGGCTTGCAAACACGCACAGGTTTGCTGCCTCTTCTTCCTCGAAAGAGGCTCCTTTTCCCCACAACCTGCAAACTCTGCTTTTCAGCCCGGGGGAAAAGCGCTTCTTGGAGGTCTTTTCTCAGGGGCTGTTTCCCCAGAGCTGGGGCCGAGCTAGGGGACCCAAACTCACAGGGGAAGGCAAAACCACATCCATGAGAACTTGCTCTAGAGGAGAGCTTTAGTGAACCTAAGTCTGTCAGGAACATTTTTTGCTCCTAAGGAATCTCACTCTGTGTGTGAAGGTGCATACCCAACAAAGGGGCACAGGGAGCCTGATTATCTCCATGGGGCGCTGTAGCTGTATGGCTGAGCAACAGATTAAAAATCCATCCAATTGCCCTTCCCTTAACTCTGATGGAATTCCCATCCCTCTAACCCTTGGCAGTTTGGAGACAACTGGACCTCAACCCCTCTCCAAGTAGACCTGGTGCCTAGTTGGACTGGAAAGGCACTGTCCACGGGAGAATGGGATATCCTTCCAGGAACCCTGGCTCCTGAGTTTTTAATGAGCTTCCTCTGCAGCATGGTCGTTAATTGGCAAGTGTTGACACTGAGAATAAACTAGGGTGGAAATGTAAAAGGCTCTTTTAAAGAATGTGTCTACCAGCTGTGCATCTTATGGAGTATTTCATTTCCTCCTCAACCCTTAGAATGTGCTGGGCACAGGGCAGATGCCTCATTTTTATTGAATAAATTCTATTTCACATAATTATATCCATAGTGTCAGCAACACTATGAGGTATATTAGAGCAGTGATTGTCACAGTTGGTACTTCACAGATCAGTAAAGAAAGAAAACATTTTATTAGGAAGACTGTAAGAGAATTGCTAAGTTTTAAGTTTATTCCACAAGGATATTTTTAAAAAATGAAACAAATCTCTCCCATCATCACCAAGGTTATCAGTGTGTTGACCTCACGCAAGGGAGGTTCTACCTCTCAGGACGCCCTGCTTCAGCATCTCCCTAAGCCAGTAACCTGGGACAGACGAGTACACTTGAAGTTCCTTCCTTGACCTCGGGAGTTTTTTTTGGAAGACAGTTTTTTGACAGACAGGGGTGGGGGAAGGTTTTGGGATGTGTCAGGCGCAGTCCATTCACTGTGCACTCTATTTCTATTTCTGTTCCCTGGTGGCTCTGTTGGTAAAGAGTCTGCCTGCAGTGCGGGAGACCGGGGTTCAATCCCTGGGCCGAGAAGATCTCCTGAGAAGGAAATGACAGCCCAGTCCAGTATTCTTGCTTGGAGAATTCAATGGACTGAGGAGCCTGGTCGGCTACAAAGGGCTGGACACGGCTGAGTGACCGAACACTTATTTCTAGTATGATTTCATCAGCTCCAGGTCCTCAGGCCTTAGATCCTCGAGGTTGGGGGCCCTGCTTTAGTTGCCTATTTAATCTTCTACACAGCTCCAGCCTGCTTCCTCCTCCTCTTCCACCTGCAGAACTACCTGCCAGGCTTCTCTGAGTGTGACTAAGAGTCTCCTTCCCTCACTTCCTTTCCTCTGAGTCCCTTCTCCTAACCGGGTTTCCCTGATCTCCATTTAGGCACTTTTGCCCCAGGTGGTGCCAGTGGTAAGGAACCTACCTGCCAATGCAGGAATCCAATTCCTGAGTTGGGAAGATTCTCTTGAGGAGGGCACGGCAACCCACTCCAGTATTCTTGCTGGAAAATTCCCATGGACAGAGGAGCCTGGCGGGCTCTGATAGTCAGATGTGAGTGAAGCGACTTTACACAGTTGCTTGCATGTACCAGAGGACCTTAGAACTGCAGACTCACGTGATTGCTCTGGCTCTTTGGAATCCCTTGTCATTCCACGTGTATGTTAGGGTCAGCTTGTGTATTGATTCCTAAAGGCCCCGAGAGGGTAACAGGCAGGAAGGCCAGGGGTCTCCAGACAGAGGGAATAGGCTACAAGTGTCAAGCTTTTTTTCATCTCTCAAGCAGCTGGAGGAAACTAACTAGTGTTAATTTTTTTCCCCTTCTTGATACAAATTTCAAAGGAGGTTTCTCTGAAAATTCTGTGTTGCCATGATGACTCCTGGCTGCACCTGAACTTAATTTTTCTCAAACGTTGAGTTAAGCAATGCATTTTTTTCATAGGGAAATGTTTGTCTTAAGCTATGTTAATATATATGTATTTCTGCTAGACTCTGTCTTCAGGTCGGTTCCCCCTAAAGGCTCAGAACCAACTTGACAAACCAGTATGTTTTACTCATACCTTGTTCTCTTAATCTATGTTAGTGAAATGATATATTTGCCTGGAAATCTGCCTTTCTTCAGGATTCATGTCAATCATTTTATGGCCCGGGGTTACTCACCTGCTGCCAGTGTTATCTCGATGCATGTTGTGGGTGAGGGGCCTGGTGCCGTTCTCTGAGCCATTGCATTTCTTTCCTTAGCAGACTGCTAGTGGCTGTATAACATCTGGCTAAAGATCAGCAGGGGGTACTCTTACTGCCCCCATCTGGAATCTATATCAGCAGCTTTCTGTATCTCTTTTATACTTTAATAAAATTTATGACACAAAAGCTCTGAGAGATCAAGCTTCATCAACTGGCCCTGGATTGAATTATTCTCCTCTGGAGGCCAAGAATCCTGGCGTCTTTCATGGTTCAGCAATGACCTTTCAGTCTTTTGTAATTCATATTGAATCTTCATTTCAGATTTAAGATGCATTCCATGGTATTGCCATCATAAGTCTTTCCATAGCTATGGCATATCTGTACATGTCTTCAGGATATTTTTCAGCAATCGTGTGTAATTTCCAGTGTGCCAGTCTTGTCATCTTCATTACATCCATGGCAAAGTATTTTATTGATGTTGACAGTATTGAAATGGAATTGTTTTTTTAAATTCCTTTTCAGAATATTATTTGCTAGTGTATAGAGATAAAAGTGTGTAATCATTCATTTTTATCAGTTTGGACAGCTTGACAATTGTCTTTCCTTTCTTTCCTTTCTTATACTTTAAGATTATCCTGGCCCATATAGTTACTGCTTCACCCCTAATCTCCATCATTTATTCAAAGAACTTCTGTCCTTTTTTTTTTTTTTTTTTTAACATTGAATTATTTTTTACTATGCTGGGTCTTTGTTGCTAGATGTCTAGTTGTAGTGAGCAGAGGCTGCCCTCCTGTTGCCATGCCATGGCTTCTCATTGCAGGGCTTTCTCTGGTTGCAGAACTTGGGGTCTGGAGCATGCAAGTACTTCTATAGTCATACGGGGGCTTAGTTGCCCCTGGGCATGTGGAATCTTCTAGCGCCAGGGAGTGAACCCGTGTTCCCTGCATTGGTAGGCAGATCCTTTACCACTGGACCACCAGGGACATTTCCTGTTCCCTTTCATTAGAGAATGATGTGTAAAACATACATGTAGGAGCTAAAGATGCTCAGCTGACAATACTTGGAAATATACACATGTATTCGAACTTACCTTTGAATATTTTCAGTTAAAGGTAATTTGTGATGATGTCTCCATGGATCTTGTAACCTTTCCTTTTGTTTCTCCGTAATTTTCCATTCCAATGGTAAGACACCTGGCTTCCACCACTTGTCATGTATAGAATTCAGTGCTTTTCCCATGTGGTTACTGGAAAAACTGTCAGACTGTCTTCCAAAGGGGGCTGTGCATGCATCCCACGAGTATCTTGAGTATGTTTCTGTATAATAGTTTGCTATCAGTGTACCCTCAGTGGCCAGGTGTCTATTCCAGTCTTTACCAATTATGAATGGGCTTGTTTGCTCTAGTGTTCTTGGACAATTTGAGCAGAGATTCTTTGTCAGATACTCATTTTTTAGGAAACCAATTGTGTGTATTTTTGGCTGTGTTGGGTCTTCGTGTGTGGGCTTTTCCCTAGTGCGGGCGAGCATGGGCCGTGACTAGTAGTGTGCGGGCTTCTCACTGCAGCGGCTCCTCTTGCTGCGGGGCACAGGCTCCCGGGCTTCAGTCGTTGCAGCACGTGAGCTCGGCATTGTGGCTTCCAGGATCTAGAGCACAGGCTCGGCAGTTGTGGCACGCGGGCTCCATAGCATGTGGGATCTTCCCACAGCAGGGATCACACCTGCATGTCCAGCACTGGCAGGAGGATTCTTTACCACGGAGCCACCAGGGAAGCCCTCAGGCATATTTTTGATTCTAGTTTTCCACACATGTACCTGGTGAGAGAGGCCAGGATCAAGAGGCCTGGCCGCCGGGAGTCCTCAGCCACGGTTCTGGCTGTGCCATCGAAAGCTCTGGGGCCTTTGGCGAGCACCTCAGGTTCCCTGGGACTGTTTCCTCCCCTCAGAAATGCCCTGCTGATGGACTGTAGCCCACCAAGCTCCTCTGTCCCTGGGATTTCTGAGGCCAGAATACTGGAGGGGGTGCCATTTCCTTCTCTACAAGGTAGCATTTGGAAGATATTTTCTCCTGGATCGTGGTTTTGGTGAAGGAAGGGGGATCCCTTCCAGGGCTTGAGAGTGGCTTCTTGTCTGACACTTGGAAATGAATTGTCCGAGGAGAGGAGTGCCGTCTAAGGGAGAGACTTTATTGGGAAGGGCTGCTGGGGCGGAGGGCGGGAGGGTGAGGGAAACGGAGAGAACTGCTCTGCCACATGGCTCACAGTCTCAGGTTTTCTGGTCATTGGGTTAGTTTCTGGTTTGTCTCTTGCCAATCATTCTGAATTGGGATCCTTCCTGGGGGCACACGCATCACTCAGCTGAGATGGATTCCAGCGAGGAGGATCCTCGGAAGTTGGTAGGACCTCTGCACTGCAGTCTCCCATCTCTTTTTGACCTCTCCAGAATCCTGGTTGGTGGTAGCTTGTTAGTTCCTTGTTCCTTACCAGGACCTCCTGTTGTAAGATGACTCCTGCAAGTGCTTTCTCTTCTCTGTTTCCTGGCAAGGGTGGGTGGTCAGTGGTTCATTTCATAGTTAGTCTTTTGGTTCTCTTGAATAAGGTCCTTCACAGAGTAAATGTATACAATTCTAAAAGTCAATGTTTTAAATAATTTACATTCATAATTTGGTAAGTTGGCTTTTTTGTTGTGTGTTAGAACTCATCACCAGACCAAAGGTCATGTAGATCTTTTGTGGTTTTCTAAAATTTTGTAGTTTTTTAAAAATGAATTACAGTGTTATTTACAAAGTTTGTGTTTCTGTTCATTTCATGTCATCTTTTTTTTTTAGACTGTTATTTATTTTTAGTTGATTGATCAGTTTTACAATATTGGTTTGATTTGTCATACACTCCACATGAATTAACCATAGGTGTTCGTGCATCCCCTCACTCTTGCATCTCCCTCCCATGTCCCACCCATTCCCGCCTCTCTAGGTTATTACAGCGCCTCAGTTTGAGTTCCCTGAGTCATACAGCAAATTCCCCCTGGTTGTCTATTTACAAATGTTGGTGTACATGCATCCATGCTGCTCTCTCCGTTCATCTCACCCTCTCCCTCTTGTTCCCCACCCTTGTCCGTAAGTCTGTTCTCTATGTCCGCATCTCCGTTGCTGCTATGTGATCAGATTCATCAGACCCATCCTTCTCGATTCCATGTTTTTCTCTTTCTGACTTCCCTGTTTAATACACTGTAGCTTCATCTCCTTCATTAGAACGGACTCAAATGTGTTCCTTTTTATGGCTGCATTCCATACAGGCTCTGATTGCTCCGTAGCCATGTTTTGAGGAGGGTCATGGCGCTATTCTGCTCCGTTTCACTTTGGGCCTCCAGTCTGCGTGCTCACAGCAGAGCTGCTTCTGGGTGAGCCCGCTGAGGTCTGTGAGCGCGGGGCTGCCTGCTCTTCCCTGGATGCCCGCAGGGGGCGCCAAACCCCCTCTGACCGGCGGGCGAGGACGCTTTGCCTTCAGACTGGGCTCGGCGACCAGCTGGTGGGAGCTTTGTCTCCTCAGGGCGGTCCGGGCTCGGGCTCCTGGATACGGGGCTGCGTTGAGGCTGAGAGGAGCGGGGTTGCCTCAGTGCCTGCCAGCAGGGAGGCGCTGCAAGAGGGAAAAATGAGGACGAAGTAGACGCTTCCTGTGTCCAGCTGAGCGCTGCCCGGAGGTCCATCTCAGAGGACTGGGGGCGGGGAGAGCTCCACGTGCCAGATGGCGGGCTTCCAGTTCGATTTCTGTTGGATGACCTACAGGACGACCTTCACTGATGTTCTTCCGTGTAGGTGGCCGGTTTTCCTGCCACTGTTTCTTGAGAAGACTGTCCTTTCCTCTTCGCTTGCTCCTGGTTTGATTTTCATGAACTGACCGCATACGTTTGGGTTGGTTCCTGGGCTCTCTATTCTTTCCTGGAGTCCACGTGTCTGTGTTCCTGCCAGTTCCTCACCGTGGTGGTCACTACAACTCCGTGAAGTAGTTTGAAGTCGGAGAGGAAGATGCCCCCAGCTGTGTTCGTCTTTGTCACAGTCTTTTTGGCCATTTAAAGTCCTGTTCAATATCAGCAGCCTAATATTAGGAATATTTCTATTTCTGTGAAAAATGCCATTGAATATTATTTTGTGATTGCAGTCAGTGTATTTGTTGATGGCTTTGGTTGGAATGGACATTTTAATTCCTCATTGTTCCAGTGCGTGAGCGTGGAATAGTTTTCTGTTTATTTGTGTTTTCTTTGGTTTCTTTATCAGTGCTTTCTAGTTTTCTGACTACTGGTCTTTTATGTCCTTGATTAAGTTTGTTGCTAGATATTTTATTCTTTTTGATGCAATTATAAGTGCGATTTTCTTAATTTTTGTTTCTGATTGTTATTAGTGTATACAAACCCAAGTGATTTTTGTATATTGATTGGGATTGTAAATTGTAGTATTTTATATGATTGTAAATTGATCAGAAAATATTCAACTTTACGGAATGTAGGCTAACAACTTTTTGTGAAGTTATGGGGAACATTTTATTTGTAAAATCTGTTTCTCCTGCAATAGTTCATCCAGAGGACCCAAGGCATGGTGGTTACTAATAGACTTCCCACAGTACTTCTTTATTCCATGTGGACTCCTTCAAGGGCAGTGAGCATCACAACTTCCTTTGAACTTTGTCTGGGTAAGTCTTGGCCTCTATAAGAAAGTTTCATGCCTGTCTAGTCTGATTTTCTTTTATGGTATTGACTTGGTTGTTTTGAAACATAATTTACTTTCTGGTAATTTAAAATGTACAGAAAACTCCTAGCAATGGGGAAAAGTGCTCAAATTTGCTACATCATCTAAAATACTCTATGTGTTTTATCCAAAATGGGTGCATTCTCCTGCAGAACCAGCACATTACCTCCAAAATCAGGAAATCATATGGTTTCTACATTATAATGTTATCCATAGCCCCACTTCCCTGTCAGCAATTGTTCAGTTGTATGAATATATCTTTTCTTCCCATCCTTTTTTGTTAGCGTGTTACTGAGATTTTCAGTGATTTGGACAAACTTGATGGATTTAAAGCAGACATGGTGAATATGGGATCTGGGTGACCTTTTCTATATGGATGTTTTTTTTTTTTCCATTAAAGATGGTTTTAATGTTTATTCATGTTGTAACATGTATGAATCCTGCATTCTTTTTTTCCCCCATAGTAATTAAAAATAAATAACATGCCATTTACCATTTAGATATTTGTAAGCATACAGTGTTGTAGTATGAATTACCTTTACTTGTTATGCAAACCAGTTTAATAATGTGTACCTCGTGTGTGGTTTGGAGAAACTCAGGAAACTGAGTCAGTGACTGCAATGGCCCAACATATCACCTTAGATACCATCTTCATCTAAACACAAAATGGGCTTCCTGGTGGTCCAGTGGCTGAGACTGGACACTCCCAAAGAAGGAGGCCCAGGTTCAATCCCTGATCCAAGAACTAGATCTCCCATGCCACAATGAAGAGTTTGCATGCTGTAGCTAAATATCTGGCTTGCTTCAATGAAGGTCGACCTGGTGCAGCCAAATAAAAAAACAAATAAGTATTTAAAAAATAAAACCAAAGGAAAGGAAGGGTATGGTTGTTGTACAGATTTACATCTTAGCTTTCCCTATTGAGAAAAAAAAAATAGTTTCACAAGACTGCCATCCTTCTATCTGGTATATACCGAGGATTCCTTTGAAACGAGATTTCTCTTTTAAATGTGACTCACAGAAGAGCCATCTTGAACTTGGGTTTCAGAGATGATCATGTGTCCTCTTAAAAAAAAATGTTAATTAGGTCCAACTAATTCTCATGCTGCAGAGGTATATTTTGGGGTAGCATGTGCTCCCCTTCACTTTGGATGTATCCCAATTTGCTTACACAGTAATCTACCGAAGATATCCTGATATTTGAAAGTTTTTAGCTGTTACAAGTTGAGCTGCTGTGTATGATTGTGTGATACTTTTTGTCTGGACACTTTTTCAAAGCTGTTTAGTAAGTGCTAGACATGTAGTGTTCTGGTCACAGGTGAGCCTTGTTTAGCTGTGGAAAAATCCAGCTAAGTTTCTGTGGCATGTGGGATCTTCCTGGGTAAGGGATCGAACTTGAGTGTCTTGCATCGTCAGGCAGATTCTTTACCACTGAGCCACCAGAGAAGCACCGCCCCTGCCCTTTTTTTGAGTTTACTGGATCTAATAGGTGTGCAGTGCTACTTCACTGTTGTTTTAGTTTGTAATTTCCTAATGATATATGATTTTGAGTACTTTTGATCTGTATCTTTTCTTTGGCCAGGCATTCAGATTTATACATGTTTTAATGAGATTGTTTGTTCCAGATTTTTTGGTATAGTTGGAGTACAATGCTTTATCAAATATGTATTTTTGTAAATATATTTTTCTGTGGCTTGTGTTTAAGTTTTGTGAATAAGGTTTTTCACAGTTTAAATTTATACTTTTTTAAAGTTCATGGTATAAATTTTATGTCCTTTTTTGGATAGACTTTAGCATTTTGTTTTGTTTTGTTTTGGTTAAATTTCATAAGCAAAACTAAGGTACTGTAGATACAGTTTTAAGCAAAGCTGAGGTGCCATAGATACAATTTTGCCTTTTGTCTGTTGAAAAGTTTGAGTGAGGTTGGTGTAAATTGTAAAATTATGTCTACATTCATTTGACTGGATATGGCTTCCAACTATTTGTTTAATTGGTTTTGGAGATGTAACGGGAAGTCAGTTTCCCCAAGGGAACCTGGGTGGGTTCCATGAAGCGAGACCCGTCTTTGATCCTGGGAATCACTTTCTGCTCCTTCTGGCTTTGGGTTTGCCTTATTTGGATATCTCATACTAGTGGAGTCACAGAACGTTTGTCCTTTTTTGGGTCTGGTTTATTTCACTTAATATAATGACCTTAAGGTTCATCCACATTGTAGCATTGTCAGAATTACCGACTTTGAAGGGCTTTCAAATTTCATTGTGTGTATACCACAGTTTGTTTATGGAATTGGCTGTCCATGGACACTTAGATTGCTTCTGTTTGCTCGCCATTGTGAATCATGCTGTTGCGACTATGACTGCAGAAATATGCACTTTTTCAGCCCCCTTTTCCAAACCTTTTGGGTACATTGCATGAATTAGAATTGAAATATCGATTTATTCCGTGTGTTAGTTTTGGAGTAATTTCTGTAAAGTCTTGCACAGTGGCAGAACCATTTCAGTTTATCTTTTTGTATGGTAGAATACTGTTCAAGCTTTTGACTATACCCTGTGTTGCATATTCATTCCCCCACCGATGGACACTTGAATGGGTTCTACCTTTGGGCTATTGTGAATATGGTCGCTAGGAATATTTGTGTACCAGTTTTTGTTTGAATTATTAACAAATACATAATACTATATATGAAAGAAACCACAAGGACCTACTGTATAGTTTAGGAAAGTGTATTAAATATCTTATGATAACGTATAATGGAACAGAATCTCAAAAGGAATATATAAAAAAGACATAATACCATGATAATTATTGTTCCAACACTATCAGTTATCATAGCACTAGTCAACATGTATTAATACACACCACTAAAATATTCACATCCATAAGTATATATCGCTGCTTGATTATATAAAAGTAGAGAAGTCAAACGGAGAAGAAATAAACTTCCTGTCATTGCTCATCATCATTTATACATTATTATTACCTGTAACACTCATTGTATAAGTGCTGGACTAGGAATTGACATCCATATAAACCAAGAGATTGTGAAGGTGTAAGGAAGTAGAACTTATTGAATTCCTTAATGAAGGATGATAGAACTCTATGTACATGAAGTGAGTGAAAGTCAAACGGTTTAACTGAGCCACATTCTCACTAGAGTGATCAGCTTCCACCCCACCCAGTGTTAGCTCACAATTAAATCCTGCAGTCATCTGGTCTCAGTGTCTGCTTCCTGCCATCCAGAAAGAAAAGATGAGGAAGTCCTGACAAAATCATTGCTATTTTTCTTTTTTTGATTTGTATTTTATTGCAGGGCTTGCAAAAAGAGGGCCTAACCTATTTTTAGAGTTGCATGGCAAGGCTTGCCCTGGCATGTTACATATGTTGACAAACTGCTGATCATTTTCAACAAAGGACAATGATCTGCTCTTCGGTCTGTTTCTTGAACTGGAATAGTAGGCATCCCTTTAAGTGCAGTCCTTCAGGCTGAAGTATGCATACCTGAAGCAGTAGCATAAGATGAATACATTTATCATGTAAACATCACATCCCATGAATCTGTAAGAATTTTTCAGTTATACCAGTCATCACTGGAGGAACTGACTTGCCCCAGTAATAACTGGAGTACCCAGCATAACAGTTCCTTGACTAAATAATACACTTATGAGTACTTCTTCCAGTGTTCTTTCTCCTACTTCGGTCATGAACAGGAAAAGCTGATGGCAGTGGTTCTTGAAATGTATATCGACTCCTAGGTGGCACTGTCGGTAAATAATCTGCTTACCAGGGCAGGAGATGGAAGGGATGTGGGTTTGATCCCTGGGTTGGGAAGATAACAATTCATACACTCGTTTTATGTGAACAAGTTTTATACTCACGAATGCTTTTCTTCTGTATACAGAATATATAGGTGGACTATAAAGAAAGCTGAGTGCAGAAGAATGGATGCTTTTGAACTGTGGTGTTGAAGACTCTTGAGAATCCCTGGGACTACAAGGAAATCCAGCCAGTCAGTCCATACTAAAAGAAATCAGTTCTGGGTGTTCATTGGAAGGACTGATGTTGAAGCTGAAACTCCAATATTTTGGCCACCTGATGTGAAGAGCTGACTCATTTGAAAAGACCCTGATGCTGGGAA
>SJYQ01001146.1:0-16003 GCA_006410935.1 Redunca redunca | reverse complement strand
TCTAGAACTCTCTTGCTTTTTTGATGATCCAGCGGATATTGGCAATTTGATCTCTGTTCCTCTGCCTTTTCTAAAACCAGCTTGAACATCTGGAAGTTCACGGTTCACGTATTGCTGAAATCTGGCTTGGAGTACTGTATTGCAACTAAAAATATCAATATACGATTGTAGATGAAGTCAAGGCATAAAATCAGGGAAAATACAAAATATTCCATCCTTTGCGAAAGTAAGCAAAAATATAATGTGCTTTGCCTATTGCATTTTTATGTATTAGATCCTTAAGTATTTTATTCTCTACACCCAACTCAATGATTCATAAGTGTTTCAGAAAGGAAAGGATCATTCCTCTTTAACAATGAGAAGTTGAACTCTTCTCAGATAAATACCGGATGGCAATAACTATGAAGGACAAAGTTGATTATTCATATATATATTACTCATCTGTTAGCTTGACAAAGGTATTAGATCTGTTACCACATTAAAAAAAAATAATATCCGCATGTGAAAGTGAAAGTGGCTCAGTCATGCCTGACTCTTTGTGACCCCATGGACTATACAGTCCATGGCATTCTCTAGTCCAGCATACTGGAGTGGGTAGCCTATCCCTTCTCCAGGGGATCTTCCTGGCCCAGGAATCAAACTGGGGTCTCCTGCATTGCAGGCAGATTGTTTACCAACTGAGCTCTTAGGGCTTCCCTGGTGGCTCAGTTGGTAAAGAATATCTGCATACCTGTCTGTAAACTTGGAATCAGCAATCTGTCTATGAACAGGAGCGGTCCTAAGCAGCTTCTGTGATAAAACAGAAGCATGTCTGTCTGACTTTCTTCTGCAAGGATCTTGCACTGTTTTGTGCTAGTAAACATGGCAAGTATTAGATTTGGTTTCTAAGTGAGAATTACAGTGAGAAACTAATGGCTAATATCACAGCTGGGCGTTGAAGTCCTTCATGGGAGAGGTGGTCCTAACTCTACCAAGTAGTAGCCCTCATGAAGTTAGCTATTGTCATCGTAGCCATGTTCCTTGAATTTCTAATGGTATTTGCTGTGTTATTCAAGAATATGCCTTCACCCTGTCAATAACACATGTTTCTATAACACATAGCAATGCACTAAACTGGTGTGCATCCTACAGTAAACCCCAGCCCCGATGTCTTATAGGAGCAACTCCGGCCATTGTCATAAGTGAGTCTAATTTTGTGTGAGAGCATGAAAATTCAGTGTTTTTATTATGCTTGTGCTTACGACGAGAGGTCTGAGAAGGCACTTCTGAAGGTTTATTCCTACCAGTCATTGTCATTTGTATAGTCTGTAAAGGTTGAATCACTGAGGTGTTGCTCCTACTCTTGTACTAGGCTGAATAGCAACATGCCCTTTCTCCCTAAGTGCAGTAGAAGTCATTCCCACTTCCCAACATGTCTGTCTTTTGTCCTCTGGAGTATGTATTGCTTGAGCTCACCACAGCCTGGTAGATGGAAAGCATCAGGATATTCTAGAAACCCTTTTGGTTGTAGTCTCTTCAGGAGTTTACAACTGCTGCAAACCTCAGGATTTTACAAAGCACTTTTTACAACCTCAGATGAAGGAGAAGTCAACATTCATGACAGTCAAAAGCTTCCGTGGCCTGTACGTGATCGTGGGCTTTGCTTTCATAATCATCCCATTTCTTATACCAACTAAGATGTCACTGCATTTTTGTAATCATCATTTTATCTTTGATGTGTTTTAAATATCTATTTTCCTATATATCTTCACTTATTGATGAGGGTCTTATGTTAGTAGTAGTTACTAAAACTGACTTCCAGTCAGTTAGTTTTGTTAGAATAGGAAAAAGAATTAACCACTGTATATTATTAACATTATGTATTAATATATTAGTAGCTTATTGTTTGCTGGCATCCAGTTCTAACTTTCTGAAATAAGCATTCAGAAAAATCATGTCCTTTTGAATGTCCATTTGACTGTATAGGAGCACGGCAATGTTATTACATTGAATTGTTTAGTTTCCATTACATTTCTCTTGTTTGATGTAGATATCGGCCTTCGTTTAATCACTAGCATTGCAAGTAAAAAAAAAAAATTAATTAGAGCTCCAATGGTGTTTTTACTGTTAGCAATAAGTATAGCATAATGTGTGGTCTAGCAACAGCTAGTGAGCCTAGGTCTGTCTGAAACATTCTTGGATCCTGCGGGGAAAGCACCTTGTGTGCACCCCTGGATACTGGGCCTAGGGGCCAAAATTCGCATGTCTCTCCCGGGGAGCCCTAACATGGCGTGACCTAGAAACTGCTTGAAAATCCATCCCGTTGCTGTTTTCCTCCTTCTGACAGAGCTAGCTTTGCCCCTCGCTTTGGGATATCTACAGCAAGGGGCTGGTCCATAATTCCTCGCCTGGGGCCCATTGGATGTGCAAGGTGCCCTCGACCAGGTGATCCCAGCATGGTACCCGGCCCCCACAGACACACTCCTACGGCCTTCTTCCTCATGGGTCACACCGCTCTGACCCAGGAATGTGTTTGCAAGGCTCAGAATGTGCAGGGAGACACATGGCCTTGACTCTGGAATTGAGGCCCTCAGAGCAGGCCTGCCAATCTGTCGTCAGAGAAGCAAAATACTTGCTGCAAATAGAGGCCTGAAAACACACTCTCTGTGGATGCCTTTCCTTCCTCCAAGGAAGACAGCTTTCCCAGTCTCCTGCGTGCTGAGTGTCACACAGCTGGAATACGCTAGCTTGGAGGTCATGATTCAGTGGCAATGGCCCCTGAGGCCCTGTGCCCAGGTAGGGGTCCCACACTCGCAGGCAAATCAAAGCAACTTCCAAATGAGTCAGCTCTTCGCATCAAGTGGCCAAAGTATTGGAGTTTCAGCTCCAATATTAATCTTTCTAATGTGTCTTTCCTGATTTCCTTTAGGATGGCATGGTTGGGTCTCCTGGTAGTCTAAGCGACCTTTGAGCATCTTCTTCAACACCACAGTTCAAAAGCATCAAATCTTCAGCTGTCAACTTTCCTTATAGTCCATCTTTCACATCCATACATGACATATGGAAAAACCATAGCCTTGACTAGGCAGATCTTTGTTGGCAAAGCAATGTCTCGGCTTTTTAATGTGCTGTCTAGTTTGGTCATCACTTTCCTTCCAAGTCAAAAGCCTCTTTTAATGCCATGGCTGCAACCATCCGCAGTGATTTCCGAGCCCCACAAATAAACTCTGCCGCTGTTTCCACCGTTTTCCCATCTATTTGCCATGAAGTGATGAGACTGGATGCAATGATCTTAGTATTCTGAATGCTGAGCTTTAAGCTGACTTTTTCACTCTCCTCTTTCACTTTCATCAAGAGGCTCTTTAGTTCTTCTTCACTTTCTGCATATCTGAGGTGATTGATATTCCTTCCTGCAATCTTGATTCCAGCTTGTGCTTCATCCAGCCCAGCGTTTCTCACGATGTACTCTGCATGTAAGTTAAATAAACAGGGTGACAATATACAGCCTCGACATATTCCTTTTCCTGTTTGGAAGCAGCCTGTTGTTCCAGGTCCAGTTCTAGCTGTTTCTTGCTGACCTGCATACAGGTTTCTCAAGAGGCAGGTCAGGTTGTCTGGTATTCCCATCTCTTTCAGAATTTTCACCAGTTTATTGGGATACATGCAGTCAAAGGCTTTGGCATAGTCAATAAAGCAGAAATAAGTGTTTTTCTGTAACTCTCTTGCTTTTTCGATGATCCAGTGGAGGTTGCCAATTTAATCTCTGGTTCCTCTGCCTTTTCTAAATCCATCTTGAACATTTGGAAGTTCACGGTTGACGTACTGCTGAAGCCTGGCTTGGAGAATTTTGATCATTACTAGTGTGTGAGATGAGTCCAATTGTGTGGCAGTTTGAACATGCTTTGTCATTGCCTTTCTTTGGGACTGGAATGAAAACTGACCTATCAACCTAGATGTTTTCAATTGCATATGCTAAGAGAACTGGCTTTGCAGTTTCCAAGGAAAAAAATTTCATTTTAACCAATTTTCTCTGAAGTCCAAGGAATATCATGGCCGTCTTGCATCAAAAAGTCATCTTTCCTTTACGTAGTCATAGTTTCATGCCTAAATTATAGACCAACTGGTGCTCATATTAACTCTGATATCAGGGGCAGATCAGCTGATCAAAAGCTTGAATTGTTCCTCTGGAGGGAAGTGAGACCTTGGTCCCATGAGAAGAATCTGAGGGCTTAAGGAAATTTGCAGGAGTGGGGAAAGCTTCGTCCATCCTACACGTACCATAATCTTAAACAATGCTTATTTGCTTTACCAAAGTAAAAAACAGATGATTAAAACAAATATAAATCACTGAAAGCTAAAGAAATGCATCATCTGTGATCGAAAGCTGCATTCTAAGGAAACTTTGTTCTCTTAACCTAGAAAGGAGACTAAATTCCAGTCTGGTACCAGCTTACTAGGTAAGAAACAAACAAACAAAATTGTTTACAGGTAAGCTTAGAAAAGTATTTTCCATAGATAATTTGAAGTAGCAGTATTTTTGCAAAGGCATCAGTGTGAAACCATAGATGGGATGTTTCAAACCTAATTAGATAGAAATTGACAAAGTAGTCTGGTCACTGCTGTGACTTGAAACACTTGAATATGATAATTAGAATTATAACTGACAGCATTTTACCAGGACATATCAGATTTTCATGGATGTCACATAATTTCTAGGATACCTATATTAGTAACTGAAGGAGTCTTTGAGCCTAGAAAAGAAAACAACAGTCTCAAAGGCCCTTGCTGAATCATGTAACTTCAGAGAAAACAAAACTGAACTTTAGGTCCCCCTCTGAGGCTCTAGGCTGGTTGTATCTATCTGGGACTTATCAGCCCCTGCCCAACTACAAATGCTATCTCTCTCTCCTTCTTTTCTGCCTCGGCCCAAACTATACCTTACAGTAACATCCAGCATATAATATAACTTGGGAAGATTCATCACTTTTCTGACAGCACTTCCCATGTAGTTTAACATGCCAAGTGAACTCAGGTTGTTTAATCTCTCTCTTTGGGAGGTCTGAGGGGCCCTCTGAAGCATCCCAAAGTTAGCTAGAAGTCAAATATTTAGGCAGGCTTGTTCATGGATATCAAAAGGGTTTTTAAGAGTCAGGTAGGATCACATAAGTCACCGAGAAACAATACTTCTGCACTTAGCCAAAGTTAACAAACGATTTCAAAGGTAAACCTAGAACAGATCACTTAGGAGTTAAAGAAACTTAAAATCCATTAGCAAAGGCAATTCAACATCTCAAGAAAACTTGTACTAGGCACAAAACTCTTTTCTGGGTGTCCACTTTCCATAAAACCTCATCATCCCGTTCTGTACCCATTCCTTTGCTTCTCCCATCCTGAAATAGCCACCTGCAAGTCAGAACTACTTCGTTTTTCTTCATGAAATGTGGTTTCATTCCTCACACATTCTTTAATAATAAGTCATACATTTTCCTTAAGCAACCAAGAACTGACTTTTATATTGGCATTCTATAGATTGGGGAAAAATAATACAAAAAATACATAATACAAAAAAAATTGCTTTCTTATACTGAACATGTCAGGATGGCACCAGATACTATTCATGGATAGTCAAAAATCTCTTTCGTTTCTGTGTAAGAGGACGGTCCTGTCAAGCAGTGAATATTTCATAACCTTAATTTATTAGGAAATGACCAAGCTATTCCAAACACTGTCGTCACTTAGTTTAGCACAACGATAGAAACTCAGGTAGCCAAAATCTGGAGAAGCTATTGTAAGTTCAGTTCAGTTCAGTTGCTCAGTCGTGTATGACTCTTTGTGACCCCGTGGACTGCAGGACGCCAGGCTTCCCTGTCCATCACCAACTCTAGGGGCTTGCTCAAACTCATGTGCATTGGGTCAGTGATGTCCTCTAACCATCTTAGCCTCTATCGTCCCCTTCTCCTCTGCCTTCAATTGAGACTATTATAGACAGATATTTTAGAGTATAATTATTGTTAATAGTTTATCTAAAAGCTTATATCACATTTACATATTTTAGGAGTTTTTTTTTTTTTGTTGTTGTTTTTAGCAGTACTTTCTTTGTTGACAAGCTTGTGACAGATATAACAATATAGCAATATTTAACTTACAATAAACCTAGGNGCGCGTGGTGGGGGGCGGGGGCGGGTGGCACACCGGGAGCGCGTCGGGGGCGGGGCGCCCCAGTTGTGCTCTCAGGGGTCTCCTTTGCCGCTGGGAACGCCCATTTCATGCGCTCCTGGGTCCCCATCCATGGGCATCCAGTGAGCAGAGCGGAGGGGTGCGGACCACAGGTAAGGGAACTGGGACTCGGTGGAGCAGGGAACCAAGTTTTCCACCCTCTCTGTTGGCACAGTCTCTGAGCCCCCTAACCTGGCGGTCGTGGAAAGACCTCGTCTTTGGGGTCAAGGCCTTTGCCGCTTTACCCCTTCGCATAAAGCCCAGACTCGCACCGTTTTCCCAAGCAGTCTAGTGCCTGCTGGAAGTCCAAGGGATTTATCCTGCCTGGTGATTTCACCTGCAAGGACTTCATAACCCTTACTCTGGCTGGCTGGCCCAGCCCTGCAGCCTGGCGGGCCCTTGCCACCTGCTGGGATGGGAAAGGGAAAGGTCCACGAGTTGCACCCTAGAAACTTAGTAGGGTGCATGGATTTAAAAACCTGGTGGCCACCCAGGCAGAAAAGAAGGGAGGAGGCACCTTGCTGCTCTTTCATGGTGTAATCTGTGGCTGTCCTGCTGAGAGGGGGCCTTTCCATGGGGACCCTGTGCAATGTTTGGTATTTTGGAAATGAATAATTAGAACATGTAAAAATTCTAAATTATGTGGTGCTTTAATTAAAAAAAAAAAGAGCTCCAAGTTTTTTGCAAATTGAGGTCTAAAAATTGTAGGCCTGTTTTTCCTTCCATTGTGGCATTCTATGAAGAAATGTGCGTTTTTTTAAGAAAAAAGTCAGAAAAGTGAGGGAAACAAAAAAACCCAGAGGTGCCACTGTAGTTTGGCCGAAGGCCTTAGGAGGTCACTTGTAAATGCTGCTGGCTGTCGGGAGGCAGTCTCTTCCTGTGGCTGAGGGGCACAGAGCTCTGCAGGCTTGTCCTTTGCATGGATGTTCTTGTTTGTGGAAATCCATTTTGGAGCCATCTCCTGATATGTAGGAATTTCCCAGACTAGACCCCTAGGCAAATCCCGCAGGGCCAGGGGCTCCTTTCTTCATTGTATCTGTCTGTCTGACTGAAAACCAGCAATGACAGATTTTTCTTTCAATCTGGTCTCTTTAATATTTCCCCTGCCCCTCAATAGGCTTGGGTTCCAGGGATGAATTATAGTCAGTTGTCCATGATTTTGTAGATGAGGAAACTGAGAGCCAGAGGGTGGAGGACTGTCCAAGGGAGAATGGGATATCCTTCCAGGAAGCCTGGCTCCTGGGTTTTTAATGAGCTTCCTACCCAGTATGGTCATTAATTGGCAAGTGTTGACATTGAGAATAAATTATTGGTGGAAATGTAAAAGGCTTTTTTAAAGAATGTGCCTACCAGCTGTACATCTTATGGAGTATTTTCATTGTACTTCCCAACCCTTGGAAAGTGCTGAGCACAGGGCAGATGCTTCATCATTTTTATTGAATAAGTTCGATTTCACATAATTATATCCATAGTGTCAGCAACACTATGATGTATATTAGAACAGTGATTGTCACAGTTGGTACTTCATAGATCAGTAAAGAAAGAAAACATTTTATTAGGAAGACTGCAAGAGAATTGCTAAGTTTTAAGTTTATCCCACAAGGATATTAAAAAAAAATGAAAGAAATCTCTTCCTTCATCACCAAGGCTATTGGAGGTCTGTTGAGGACCCCACGCAAGGAGGTTCTACCTCTCGGGACAACCCTGCTTCAGCATCTCCCTAAGCCAGCAACCTGGGACAGCTGAGTACACTTGAAGTTCCTTCCTTGACCTCAGGAGTTTTTCTTTGAAAGACAGTTTTTTGACAGACAGGGGTGGGGGAAGGTTTTGGGATGTGTCACGTGCAGTCCATTCACTGTGCACTCTATTTCTATTTCTGTTCCCTGGTGGCTCTGTTGGTAAAGAGTCTGCCTGCAGTGCAGGAGACCCGGGTTCGATCCCTGGGTCAGGAAGATCTCCTGAGAAGGAAATGACAGTCCAGTCCAGTATTCTTGCCTGGAGAATTCAATGGACTGAGGAGCCTGGTCGGCTACAAAGGGCTGGACACGGCTGAGTGACCGAACACTTATTTCCAGTATGATTTCCTCAGCTCCAGGTCCTCAGGCATTAGATCCTCGAGGTTGGGGGCCCCTGCTTTAGTTGCCTCTTTCATCTTCTACACAGCTCCAGCCTGCTTCCTCCTCCTCTTCCACCTGCAGAACTACCTGCCAGGCTTCTCTGAGTGTGACTAAGAGTCTCCTTCCCTCACTTCCTTTCCTCTGAGTCCCTTCTCCTAACCGGGTTTCCCTGATCTCCATTTAGGCACTTTTGCCCCAGGTGGTGCCAGTGGTAAGGAACCTTCCTGCCAATGGAGAAATCCGATTCCTGGGTTGGGAAGATCCCCTGGAGGAGGGCACAGCAACCCACTCCAGTATTCTTGCTGGAAAATTCCCATGGACAGAGGAGCCTGGCGGGCTATGTCAGACGTGACTGAAGCGACTTTACATAGTCGCTTGCATGTACCAGAGGACCGTAGAACTGCAGACTCACGTGATTGCTCTGGCTCTTTGGAATCCCTTGTCATTCCACATGTATGTTAGGGTCAGCTTGAAAGGGTAACAAGCAGGAAGGCCAGGGGTCTCCAGACAGAAGGAATAGGCTGCAAGTGTCAGAGGTTTTTTTCTCTCTATCTTAAGCAGCCAGAGGAAACAAACTAGTGTTACTTTTTTTCCCCTTCTCGATACAAATTTAAAAGGAGGTTTCTCTGAAAATTCTGTGTTGTCATGACGACTCCTGGCTCCACCTGAACTTAACTTTTCTCAAACCTTGAGCTAAGCAATGGATTTTTTCATAAGGAAATGTTTGTCTTAAGCTATGTTAATACACTATGTATTTCCAGTAGACTCTGTCTTCAGGTCGGTTCCCCCTAAAGGCTCAGAACTGACTTGACAAACCGTTATGTCTTACTCATATCTTGTTCTCCTAATCTATGGTAATGAAACGATATATTTGCCTGGAAATCTGCCTTTCTTCTAGATTCATGTCAATCATTTTATGGCCCAGGATGACTCACGGGCTGCCAATGTAATCTCAATGCATGTTGTGGATGAGGGGCCTGGTGCCATTCTCTGAGACATTGCCTTTCTTTCCTTAGCAGACTGCTAGTGGCTGTATAACATCTGGCTAAAGACCAGCAAGGGGTACTCTTACTGCCCCTGTCTGAAGTCTATGTCAGCAGCTTTCTCTATCTCTTTTATACTTTTATAAAACTTTATGACACAAAAGCTCTGAGCGATCAAGTCATGTTGGATCTTCATTTCAGATTGAAGATGCATTCCATGGTATTGCCATCGTAAGTCTTTCCATCGCTATGGGATATCCATACATGTATTCAGGATATTTTTCAGCAATCGTGTATAATTACCAGTGTGTCAGTCTTGTCATCCTCATTATATCCATGGCAAAGTATTTTATTGATGTTGACAGTATTGAAACGGAATTTTTTTTTTAAATTCCTTTTCAGATTATTATTTGCTAGTGTATAGAGATAAAAGTGTGTAATCATTCATTTTTATCAGTTTGGACAGTTTGATAGTTGTCTTTCCTTTCTTTCCTTTCTTATACTTTAAGATTATCCTGGCCCATATAGTTACTGCCTCACCCCTAATCTCCATCATTTATTCAAAGATCTTCTGTCTTTTTTTTTAACGTTGAATTATTTTTTACTATGCTGGGTCTTTGTTGCTAGATGTCTAGTTGTAGTGAGCAGAGGCTGCCCTCCTGTTGCCATGCCATGGCTTCTCATTGCAGGGCTTTCTCTGGTTGCAGAACTTGGAGTCTGGAGCATGCAAGTACTTCAATAGTCGTACGGGGGCTTAGTTGCCCCTGGGCATGTGGAATCTTCTAGCACCAGGGAGTGAACCCGTGTTCCCTGCATTGGTAGGCAGATCCTTTACCACTGGACCACCAGGGACATTTCCTGTTCCCTTTCATTAGAGAATGATGTGTAAAACATACATGTAGGAGCTAAAGATGCTCAGCTGACAATACTTGGAAATATACACATGTATTCGAACTTACCTTTGAATATTTTCAGTTAAAGGTAATTTGTGATGATGTCTCCATGGATCTTGTAACCTTTCCTTTTGTTTCTCCGTAATTTTCCATTCCAATGGTAAGACACCTGGCTTCCACCACTTGTCATGTATAGAATTCAGTGCTTTTCCCATGTGGTTACTGGAAAAACTGTCAGACTGTCTTCCAAAGGGGGCTGTGCATGCATCCCACGAGTATCTTGAGTATGTTTCTGTATAATAGTTTGCTATCAGTGTACCCTCAGTGGCCAGGTGTCTATTCCAGTCTTTACCAATTATGAATGGGCTTGTTTGCTTTAGTGTTCTTGGACAATTTGAGCAGAGATTCTTTGTCAGATACTCATTTTTTAGGAAACCAATTGTGTGTATTTTTGGCTGTGTTGGGTCTTCGTGTGTGGGCTTTTCCCTAGTGCGGGCGAGCATGGGCCGTGACTAGTAGTGTGCGGGCTTCTCACTGCAGCGGCTCCTCTTGCTGCGGGGCACAGGCTCCCGGGCTTCAGTCGTTGCAGCACGTGAGCTCGGCATTATGGCTTCCAGGATCTAGAGCACAGGCTCGGCAGTTGTGGCACGCGGGCTCCATAGCATGTGGGATCTTCCCACAGCAGGGATCACACCTGCATGTCCAGCACTGGCAGGAGGATTCTTTACCACGGAGCCACCAGGGAAGCCCTCAGGCATATTTTTGATTCTAGTTTTCCACACATGTACCTGGTGAGAGAGGCCAGGATCAAGAGGCCTGGCCGCTGGGAGTCCTCAGCCACGGTTCTGGCTGTGCCATCGAAAGCTCTGGGGCCTTTGGCGAGCACCTCAGGTTCCCTGGGACTGTTTCCTCCCCTCAGAAATGCCCTGCTGATGGACTGTAGCCCACCAAGCTCCTCTGTCCCTGGGATTTCTGAGGCCAGAATACTGGAGGGGGTGCCATTTCCTTCTCTACATGGTAGCATTTGGAAGATATTTTCTCCTGGATCGTGGTTTTGGTGAAGGAAGGGGGATCCCTTCCAGGGCTTGAGAGTGGCTTCTTGTCTGACACTTGGAAATGAATTGTCTGAGGAGAGGAGTGCTGTTCAAGTGAGAGACTTTATTGGGAAGGGCTGCTGGGGCGGAGGGCAGGAGGGTGAGGGAAACAGAGAGAACTGCTCTGCCATGTGGCTCACAGTCTCAGGTTTTCTGGTCATTGGGTTAGTTTCTGGTTTGTCTCTTGCCAATCATTCTGAATTGGGATCCTTCCTAGGGGCACACGCATCACTCAGCTGAGATGGATTCCAGCTAGGAGGATCCTGGGAAGTATATTTATTTACATTGTTATTTGCCATTTCTAATGCTCTTCCTTTATTCTTTAAATTTGTTTCCCTCTGGTATTATTCTCTTTGAATCTGAAGAATTTCCTTTAGCCTTTCTTTCATAGTGGGTCTGCTAGAGAGCTCCCTGCTTGCTTTAATGCAGATGGTACAGAAGGTGAGGATTCAGCGTAGCGCTGCTGATCATTGAGTGTCCAGGATGCCTGGTCACTGCTAAATTGCCTTGTGTGAACGTCATGGTTAGTGTACTGGAATTGCCTGGTTTCAGTCACACGACATGTGCACCACATGGCAGACAGCTGCCCTGTTCTGCACCAAACAGGCAGAGGCAGCTGAGCTGGGATGTTTGCCATCTGAAAGCTGCCTTTGCTCCTTCTGACTCAGTGCCCTCCACCCCGTGTTCTTGAAATTTGTGCTCCCCTTCCTTTGTGATGGAGCGAAGTCCAGACATCAACCATATGCTTCCACGGTCACCTGGTAACATGGAATCGCTTGCGCCAGTGTTTCCAAAACCATCAGATATTTCTCTTTGATAGTACAGAATTAAATAGGAATTTAATAGAATTAAATGGAATTAAATAGGTTTATTTCCCCCCTCATTAAAGAAATTCCAGGCTTTAGAAGAAGGCAGGGGAATACTCGTGGTTGGGGTGGGGGGGGGCAGTGTTTAGGGACCTCTTGAAATCATTTGAGGCCAGGCAAAATATTTAATATTTATTTATCTATTTGGTTATGGCAGGTCCTAGTTTCCACACGTGGGATCTTTGTTGTGGACTCTCTAGTTGCAGCTTGTTGGCTTAGTTGCTCCATGGCATGTGGGATCTTAGTTCCCCAACCAGGAATCGAACCTTTGTTCTCTGCATTGCAAGGCAGATGTTAACCAGTGAACCACCAGGGAAGCACCAGGCATATATATGCAGACCAAGATACATGACCTTCAGACATGCCTAAAGGTCCCCTTCTCAGGAAGGCCTTCCCCATCTGCCCCATTTAAGGCTGAGTCGATGATACCCCGCCTCCTCCTGCTCTGTTTCTGTCATATTATCACCATTTAAGATAGGGTTTGCTTATTTGCCAGTTTGTCTGTTTAGTTAGTTGCAGTGTCCTAAGTGCCTAGAATGGTGCATGCTCAGTGTATATATATATATATATATATTTTTTTTTTTTTTTACCTTGCTGCACGGCTTGTGGGATCTCAGTTCCCTGACCAGAGATTGAACCCAGGCCCTCAGCAGTGAAAGCATGGAGTCCTAACCACTGGACTGCCAGGGAATTCCCTCAGTAAATATTTCTTGGATGAAAGAACACAGTTTTGCAACTTGGTTTTATTCCTTTTAAAAAAGAAGTTGACCCTGACATCCTCCCACGGTGTACATAACAACACCGGGCACCTCCTCTCTTTTCATGTTCCCCCTGCTATCCTTGGGCTTCCCAGGTGGCGCTGGTGGTAAAAACCTGCTTGCCAAGGCAGGAAACATAAGAGCCCCAGCTTCAATCCCTGGGTCAGGAAAATCCCCTGGAGGAGGGAATGGCCACCCACTCCAGTATTCTTGTCTGGAGAATCCCATGGACAGAGGAGCCTGGCAGGCTACAGTCCCTGGGGTCACAAAGAGTCGGACACAACTGAAGTGACTTAGCACACGTGCACTGCCATCCTAGCTTGGTCCTAAAGCTACAGAGTGTGCTGTTGCTACCTGCAAGTGATTTGAGGGAAATGACATGCTCGGGGGCCCTTGAGCTTTAGGATGGAGAAGCACGGGCCCCTGACGTGGTCTCTTCTGTGTGAAGGAAGGCTGTCTGATGTGCTGATGGCCCAACACAGGCCTGTCCTTTCAGGTCTTATGCCGGTCATTATATAACAGTAAAGAATCTGCCTTCAGTGCAGGAGACCTGGGTTTGATCCTTGGGTTGGGAAAATTCCCTGGAGGAAGGTATGGCCACCCACTCCAGTATTCTTGCCTGGAGAATCCCCATGGACAGAGCAGCCTGGCGGGCTACAGTCCATGGGGTCGCAAAGAGTCGGACACACCTGAGTGACTAAGCACAATCTGTTGAAGGAGATTGTACAGGTCTCATGAGTCAGAAGCTGGCAGGTAACTGCTGAAAAGCAACTGTGCTATGGAACCTAAGACGCTGGAGAGCATCACAAGGTGTTGGCAGTGAAACCACCTCCTGGGAAAAGCAGGAGGCTCCAGCTCGCGCCTCGCCTTTGCTGCTTGCTGATAGGAAATGAACAAGTGCCTGCCAGGTGCCGCTGCTGTGTGATGAAACGGGGGTGCAGCCCAGGTCCGTTTCCTTTGTTGTGTTGTTTGCAGCACTCCAAACCCACCCGCCTGGATGCTGTCTGTCTCTGGTTGACAGCCTGTGATTGGCCCCCAGCATATTTCTGCAGGGGAGCAGGGCTTCTTGTCAAAACCACCTGGGTTCCAGGGAGTAGAGAATTAAAACATCTAAGAGGAAAGAATACAGGGTTTGTGTCTTGGGGAAAATGGCGTGGTTTTGAATAAGTCTTCATGTTTGGAAAGGGTGTTAAGAAGGAAAAAGGCATCTGTGCAAATTGCTTTGGTCACCTCCTTTCAGAAGACTGCCTTGATGGTTCATCTAATGGTTAAGAATCTGCCTATGATACAGGTTCCATCCCTGGTCCAGGAATATTCCATATGCTGCAGGACAACAAAGCCTGTGAACCACAACCGCTGAGCCTGTGCTCTAGAGCCTGCAGGCCGCAGCGTCTGAAGCCCACGCATCCTAGAGCCAGTGCTGTTCAGCCAGAGAAGCCCCCGCACCGAGAAGCAGCACACCGCAACCAGAGAGCGGCCTCCACTTGCCGCAGCCAGACAAGGCTCATGTGTGGCCGCGGAGACCTGGCCCAGCCCAGAGTCAATACATAAATAATAAGAGGAAAGAAGATAATAGGAAATCTTGAAGAAAGGTTTCAGACCACTGAAAAATCCTTAGAGGTTCCAAGGAGACAAAAAATTATGAAGTGATAACCACTTAACCACTGCTTAACCACTGCCTGTTATACTCAATGTATTTTAAAATTAATCTTTATTGGAGTAGAGTTGCTTTGCAATCTTACTTTAGTTTCTGCTGTACAGCAAAGTGGCTCAGTTATATGTATACATATATTTTCTCATTTTTAGATTTCTTTTCCTACTTAAGTCACCACAGAGCATTGGATAGAGTTCCCTGAGCTATACAATACATTCTCATTAGTTATCTCTTTTATACATCAGCAGTGTACATGTGTCAATCCTCAACATATTTATTTTAGACAAGGTGGTTGATGGCATTGTGTACATTATTTATATGCCTGCCTCCCCTACTTTGGATCTACTTCTATTACCTGTTAAGAAACTGGTGTTTAAAATTTCCATGTTTCTACCTTTGGTTCCTTCAGTTCTTGCTTTGTTTGTTTTGAGGCTCTGTTGTTAGGCATGTGGATATTTATGACATGCCTTCCTGCTGAATTATCACTATGAGAAGTCTGTCTGCTATCTCTAGAAGTCTAGAGACTTCTTCAGTATTCTTCAGCATTCTAATGTTTCAAGTATGCATGCTATGGGTTCTAACCAGTTACTTTTTAAAAATTGCAGCTTTACTTAAGAAAATGACAGTTTTATTGAGATACAATTCACATACCATCAATTCACCCATTTAATATGTATAATTCAGTGGTTTTTAGTATATTCACAGGGTTGTGCAACCATGGCCACAACAACTTTCAGAACATTTTCATCATCTCAGAAGAATCCCACATTAGCAATCATTCACCGTTTCATTCAGCCACCCCACCCCCATTAGCCCAGCCCAACCACTAATTTATTTTCTGTCACTATAGATTTGCCTCTTTTAGACATTTCATATACATGAAATCATGCTATATGTGGTTTTTATGATTGGCTTCTTTCACTTGGTATAATGTTCTCAAGGGTCCTAATTGTTATAGCATGTATCAGTATTTTATCCAACCATTGTTTCTGTTTTCTTTAAAAAAAAAAAGAGACTTTATTTTTTAGAGCACTTTTAGGTTCGCAGCAAAATTGAATAGACGTTGCAGAGGGCTCCCATATATTGGGTTAGCCAACAAGTTCATTCATGTTTTTCTTTAACATCTTATGGAAAAACCCAAACACACTTTTTAGCCAACCCAAAACTTCTCCCACCCCATAGCTTTTTAGCTCCATCTTGTATTCCATTAATTTTTTTTTTTTCAAACAGCATAGTCTCCTTAGAATTCTGACTACCAGTCCTTGTTCCCAGTGAAATGTTAGGAATATTTCTTTATCAATTCCTCTCCCTCTAGTAATACTTGGCAGCATTGGGGTAGTGATGGATGACCATGTGTGGCTAATTGTATGGCTTTTTTATAGTGGTAAAATTAAACACTTTATTACAGTTTTAAAGTAATATAAATCACTATTATTAGGGATA
>SJYQ01001145.1:849872-886655 GCA_006410935.1 Redunca redunca | reverse complement strand
TTTTTTTTTTTTTTTTTTTTTAATTTTAACAAAGTCCAGCTCATCAAATATTTCTTAAATGGATTGTGCCTTTGGTGTTGTATCTAAAAAGTCATTACTATGCACAGCATCATGTACTTGGGTTTTCTCCTGTGTTATTTTCTAGGAGTTCTATAGTTTCACATTTTACATTTAGGGGTGTAGTCCATTTTGGGTTAATTTCTGTGAAGGGAGATGCTACAACCGTAGCCACAGTGAGTCCTGGAGAGGGAGAAGGCGGATCTGCTGCTCAAAGCCCTCTGGGATATGAGTGAGGCTGGCTCATTTGCCCACATTCCCTGGAGAAGGAGAAACCCTATTTTCTCTTTGTCTACTCAGTATTCTCTGTCACAGGGATAGCTGCACTCTGAAATATTTCTGGTTGATAAAATAGCGATTTGAGTATAATAGAGTAAAATTATAAATATATTGTTTTTGTATAATTTTTCTCTTCTGAGCAACATAGTAGAATTAGTAACCAGTACCTTACCATTGCCAGGTACATGAGAGAAAGTGTCACAAAATAGCATTTTGCAAATTCTAGCTCCTCACCTATTAAGGCTGTGACCTTGGTCAAGATACTAACTTCTAAGCTTTCTCCTCTGTGAAAGAGGATTAACAGTAGTATCTTAGCTGTGGCAAAGACTGCTCATTTCCCCCCAAGATCTTATCTCCCCTGAAGTTTAGCTGGGGCTGTGCCAAATGAGGGGCTTCCTTGTCAGCTAAGTGATAAAGAATCTGCCTGCCAATGCAGGAGACAAGGGTTTGATCCCTGGGTTGGGAAGATCCCCTGGAGAAGGGAATGGCTACCCACTCCAGTATTCTTGCCTGGGAAATCCCAAGGACGGAACCTGGTGGGCTACAGTCCATGGGGTCGAAAAGAGTCAGACACTTATCAACTAAACAAACAATAGCAATGCCAAATGAAGACTACTTTCCCCAGCTTCCTTTGCAGCTATGTGTAGTCATGTGACCGAGTCTGGCCAATAGGGCATAGATAAAAATGATGTGGGGAACTTCTGGGAGGGGCTGTTGCCCTTCTCTGCCCCTTTCTCCTTACCCTGAGCTGGAGTGCAGGTGTAATGGCTGGAGATGGAGCAGCCATCTGGAACATGAGATCATTTTAGGAATGGAGAGTGGAAGACATGCTCAGTAGATGGACAAGATAGAAGAAAGTTGTTTCTCTGACAGTGTGGAATTGCCACCTCAGCCCTGGACCACTTCATCAGAGATTTTTACATCATGGAAAAGTGTTAGTGATAGTTGCTCAGTTATAGTGTCAGACTTTTTGTTACCTCATGAACTGTAGCCTGCCAGGCTCCTCTGTCCATGGGATTTTTCAGGCAAGAATACTGGAGTGGATTGCCATTTCCTTCTCCAGGGGATCTTCCCGACTCAGGGATCAAACCCAGGTCTCCTGCATTGCAGGCAGATGCTAACTTCTTATTTAGGTCATTGACATTTTGGATCTCTATTACTTGTAACTGAAGTTAGCCCTAAGAAATGCATGACCATGTAGAGTTCTTGGAGAGACTGAATGAGTTATTATGTACAACTTGCCTATTGCAAGAGCTAGCATGTTACCAATACTCAGTAAATGTCTGCTGCTTATTGTAGATTCTCTAGCTTCTAACTGTAATAGCAATCCCTTAGTCCCAGCAAGAACTGTAGAGTCCTTCTGGAAAGAAACATGATCAAGATTGTGTTAGTTCCAAACAATAAACAGTATCTGGGAATTCCCTGGTGGTCCAGGGGTTAGGATACTGTACTTTCACTATTGTTCTCGATCCTGGGGCAGGGAACTAAGATCCACCAAAAAAAAACAAAAAACAAAAAAAAAAAACCCCAAACCAAAACAACAGTATCATCATAAACAACGAATTCAACTAGAAATGATTTCAGTTGAACTCTTTTGTTTACCTGTTCTAGCTGACAAATCTCAGCTTTACCATTTTTCATGGCATTTCAGTTGGAAGATAAGTCATACATTCTTTGAAATAGCTGTTTACAAGCACATAGCTCAGTTGTTCCACATTTGAAACCCAGCCTTTCAAAACAATTTAGATGCATTCTTCTCCTTGTCTTTCTCTGTTTTAGACAACATGTTGGAATGCTTTCCCAGAGTCAGTGACCCCATTTCAACTTTGTCCTTTGTAACCTATGGATAGCCTATGTATCAAATATTCAGTGATAGCCACTTCTGTGTCCAATGGACATTTGTTTGACTTAGTTGCTTCTGAGATCCCCTTTGGCTCTCACATTCTTTGATTCTGCAAAATAGTGATTTCCAAGGAATCCCAAGGGAAAAAGCACAAGGACAGTAAAATTTTATTTATTTATTTATTTTTGACTGCACTGTGTCTTTCTTGTAGTGAGCTGGCTTTCTCTGGTTGCTGTGAGCAGGGGCTTTCTCTGGTTACAGTGAGCGGGCTTTCTCTGGTTTCGGTGAGCAGGCTTTCTCTGGTTGTGGTGAGCAGGCTTTCTCTGGTTGCAGTGAGAGGGGGCTCTCTCTGGTTGCAGGGAGCGGGGTTTCTCTGGTTGCGGTGAGTGGGGGCTTTCCTGGTTGCAGTGAGCGGGGGCTTTCTCTGGTTGCGGTGAGCAGGCTTTCTCTGGTTGCAGTGAGCGGGGGCTTTCTCTGGTTGCGGTGAGCAGGCTTTCTCTGGTTGCAGTGAGCGGGGGCTTTCTCTGGTTGCGGTGAGCAGGCTTTCCTGGTTGCGGTGAGCAGTCTTTCTCTGGTTGCAGTGAGCGGGCTTTCTCTGGTTGTGGTGAGCGGGGTCTTTCTCTGGTTGCAGTGAGCAGTCTTTCTCTGGTTGCAGTGAGCGGGATTTCTCTGGTTGCAGTGAGCGGGATTTCTCTGGTTGCGGTGAGCGGGGGCTTTCTCTGGTTGCGGTGAGCGGGCTCTCTCTGGTTGCAGGGAGCGGGGGCTTTCTCTGGTTGCGGTGAGTGGGGGCTTTCCTGGTTGCGGTGAGCAGACTTTCTCTGGTTGCCGTGAGCGGGGGCTTTCTCTGGTTGCAGTGAGCAGGCTTTCTCTGGTTGCGGTGAGCAGGCTTTCTCTGGTTTCAGTGAGAGGGGGCTTTCTCTGGTTGCAGGGAGCGGGCTTTCTCTGGTTGCAATGAGCGGGCTTTCCCTCGTTGCTGTGCCTGGGCTTCTCATCGCGGTGGCCTCTCTCGTTGCAGAGCATGGGCTCTGGAGCACGTGGACTCAGTGGTTTTGGCCCACAGGCTTAGTTGTCCAAGGCATACAGGATCTTCTCAGACCAGGGACTGAATGCGTGTCCCCTATATTGGCAGGTGGATTCTTAACCACTGAATCAGAGTTCAAGGAGAGTAAAACTGAAGAAAATTGTTACAAGGTTCGTTATCAATGGATGCAAGGAGAGAAAAAATGAATATCAAGATGGTTGCTCTTTAATGTAAAAAAACCCCCTCAAAATTAGCAATATTGACTTACTAAATATAAATAAATATAAATTTAATATAACATTTAGGGGTGAGATAAAGCCTGTTACTACTCTGTTGTTCCGTCACTCAGTCATGTGTGATTCTTTGCAGCCCCATGGACTGCAACACGACAGGCTTCCCTGTCCTTCAGTGTCTCTTGGAGTTTGCTCAAACTCGTCCATTGAGTTGGTGATGCTATCTAACTATCTACTCTACAATGTCACTCTTCTCTACTTTACTACAGTTACTACTTTACACTGATATAATAAAAAAATTAAGTACTAATATTTTTATAATGGCATAAAGCAGTATTTTATATATTAACTCAATTTTACAGAAAGAGAAAATATTTCATATAGAACCGTAATGAAACTGCTATATAGTTTCATTTCAATTTAAAAAAGGGTTGGTTGTACTTTAACAGCTCATCAGTTGTTTGGTAGGCAAATATGAAGCTATTTTCTCTGTAGAAAATAGTAAAATGTTAACATTTCCCAAGCTAGCCCAACAGATCCATTTAACCCAAAGGATAGCTGATACATATAAACATGGATTGAGTTCTGGGGTCCAGAAGAAAATTTAGCTTCATTTATTGAGATAACCATTCTTTTCTTAAAATTAAGTTGCTTGAAGTTACATTCCTATTTGTTGTCCCTCTTATTCTTGTTAAATTATGTCTGATTATTTTTCTTTAGGCCAATCTATGGATTTAGCGGCCCTTCCCTGAAGGACAGGTACCAAATCCTTTTAATGTGCTTGATGAGGCAAGAATAAAATCTAATAAGTTATGATCTACAGGGTGCTTGTGATCAGACACCTTGCCTTGCATCTTTTAAAAAAACATTTATTTATATTTATTCATCTATTTGGCTGCTCCAGGTCTTAGTTGCAGCACTTGGGATCTTTATTTGTGGCATGTAAACTCTTCTTTGTGACACATGGGACCTAGTTCCCTGACCAGGGATCGAACTCGGGCCCCCTGCATTGGGAGTGTGGAGTCTTAGCCACGAGACCAACAGGGAAGTCCCCTCAAAGGATCTTTGAAGAGTCCAGACGGCCCTCTTTCCAGGTGAGCAGGCCCATGGCAAGGAACCCGCCCAGGTCCAGGGACAGAGCAAGATCCTGGCTTTGCCTGGGAGGCCTCACGGCCACCTTGTTCTGAAGGAAAACCTTCGGCCACTTGCCTGAACTGGAATCCGGCCGCTGTGGACCTCGGTAGCTTTGTGTCTTTGAGCAAGTCGCTTGACCTCTCTGAGCCAGTTTCCTCTTGTATAAAATAGCAATAGCACCACCTAGTGGCGTATCTAGCTTATATGATGGCTGTGCGTGTGTGCGTGGTAAGTCGCTTCAGTGGTGTCCAACTCTTGTGACCCCTTGGACTGTAGCCTCCCAGACACCTCTGTCCATAGGATTCTCCAGGCAAGAATACTGGAGTGGGTTGCCACGCCCTCCTCCAGTACATGATGCCTAGAGCGGGTCATTAAAAAACCACACTCCTTCCCCCTACCTTTTTAGAGATACCTTTATTTGGATGTAATTCACATCCCATGTAACTCACCTGCTGAAAGGACAATTCAATGTTTTTTGGCATATTAATTTAAAAAATTGTGGTAAAATATATATTGCACAAAATGCACCGTTTTCATCATTTTTAAGTGGTCTTAATGACATTAGCACCTCCTCTTTATGACAGAATGATCTTCTATAATGTCGTTAACAATCATCATCTTCAGGGTCAAGTTTTCATTTTAAAACAAGCAATTAATGACTAAAAGAGAAGCCTGTTTCATTTTTAAATATGCTATCCGAATTCAGGAAGAGGTTTCATGTGTGAACAGAATTTGCACTTACTCGAACAAAAATAGGACATCGTGAGGATTTCTCTGTCACACTGTCCTAAAGTGTCCACACAGGGACTTCCCTGGTGGCCCAATGGTTAAGGCTCTGAGCTCCCAAAGTGGGGGCCTGGGTTCCATTGCTGGTCGGGGAGCTAAGATCCCACATTGCGGCTCCACGCGGCCTAAAACAAAAAGACAAAACACAGCTGTCCACACAGATCAAAATGGCAGGATTGTAGGTGGTAACTCCAGCTTGTTGTCCTCATCACAGTCCCCCCTTGATGCATGGACTCTGTGCACCCAGGGGTGTTAAGCACCAGAGGGCATGGGCGACTCAGCTTGCACCCAGCAAGGGTGATGCCCAGCATCTAGGAATCTACTCCCAAAACAAACTCGGGGAGCTGAGTCTGTTAGGCTCTCTGGCCAGGTGTTCTCAGAACGAACTGTTGTCTAGAACACAATGTTTATTAAGGGATAAGTAATAAAAAATGTGCTGATTTGAAGTTGATGTGTATATTATGAAAGTGTGTGTACGCTCAGTTGTGTTCAGTTCCTTGTGACCCCGAGGCTCCTCTGTCCATGGGATTCTCCAGGGAAGAATACTGGAATGGGTTGCCATTTCCTCCTCCAGGGGATCTTCCCAACCCAGAAATCGAACCTGGGTCTCCTGCAATGGCAGGCAGATTCTTCCCTGCTGTGCTATCTGAGAAGCCCATATATTATAAAAACTCAATGGTAATTTTTTTTTTTTTTTTTTTTGGCCGTCCTGTAAAACTTGTGGAATCTTAGTTCCCTGACCAGGGAGTGAACTCGTGTCTCTTGCAGTGGATACATGGAGTCCTAACACCTGGACCACCAGGAAAGTCCCTGCAGCAACTGTTTAGAACTTAGACCGATGGAATATACTTTTGGGGGGAGAGTATTTTGATGGTGAGGATAAAAAACAGCCCAACTTGTGGTCGATTTCATTCCTGGCTTCACTTCTGTATTGATGAGATGGAGCCTCTTACTGAAGGCTCCAGGGTGGCTGCTCCCACCGCCACCTGGGCTGTGGATGAGGATTAAAGTTCAAATGTGGGAAGAACCCAACACGCTCTCCAGCTCACCCTGCGTCACAGGCTCTGATACCCAACTGATGCCCCAACTGATGATCGATCTGGGCCGATGCTCTCTTTCTGCTGACAGGTCTCCTCCTCGCACTTAGGAATTTTTCTAATCTTGGGCTTTGACCTCATTCAGGCATAAATCACTATGTCTTCTCTGAAAATCTTCTCCAAGGGGCCAACGAATACAGAATTGTCAGCAATGAAACTTCAACCCTAAAGGAAATCAGTCCTGAATATTCATTGGAAGGACTGATGCTGAAGCTGAAACTCCAATACTTTGGCCACCTGTTGCAGAGAACTGACTCATTTAAAAAGACTCTGATGCTGGGAAAGATTGAAGGCAGGAGAAGAAGGGGACAACAGAGGATGAGATGGTTGGATGGCATCACCGACTCGATGGACAGTGAAGGACAGGGGAGCCTGGCGTGCTGTAGTCCACGGGGTCACTAAGTCGGACACGGCTGAGTGACTGAAGGACAAAACTTTATACTCTTTTTCTATGCAATTTTCTGAGTAATCCATGTTGCTCTGAGCCTTTTGCTTTGGGGATATCAGTGGAAGCTCATGTAAGATCCCCTTTTTATTAAAATCCTCAAAGTAAATTCCACCTCTGCCTGCTACAGACAGTAATGGAACTGCTGGGTATTTAAAGAAGGGCTGGGGTGACACCCTGGGTGCACAGGGCTCCCCTGTCCTGGAGTAATTTAATACTGAATGAAATTCTGACACTGTACTCTCAGCACCTCCTCCCCGGTCCCAGAGCTGGGCCTCACATCATGCTCAGGGTACCAGGCATCAGATTCGTGCTCACCTGCCTGCTGTCCTCGCCAGAGCCTGGGGGGCTGATGCCCACGCTCCGATTCAAGGAGGAACACCTGAGGTTGAGTGAGCGTCTGTCTTTGAACGGGTGGGGGGCCCTAGTACCTCCTACTTCGTACCATGCAGGCAGTTTGTCCAGGCCTCTTCCCCACCCCTCGGTTGTCAAAGACTGAGGTCAGCTTTGTTTGAGGTCTTGGGCCGTGTATTGGTTTCCTAGGGCTGCCGTGAAAAATAAACCATACAGCTCAGGGCTTAACACAACAGGAATTCATTCTCTCACAGTTCTAGAGGCCAGAAAACCCCGATCGGGGTGCGCACAGGGTTGGTTCGTTTCGGAGCCTCCGACGGAGAATCAGACCTTCGCCTTGCTCGCGGTGTCTGGTGTCCGGAGGTGCCGCCCCCGCGGTGCTCCTGGGCTGGTAGCTGTCTCGCTCCATTTCTGCCTCTGTCTTCACGTGGTTCTCTCCCTGGGTTCCGTGTCCACATTTCCTTCTTCTTATAAAAAGACCAATCCTTGGGTTGAGGGCCACCTCCCTCCCCCAATCCGATACGACCCCACCTTTATCGCATCGGTAAAGATGCTGTTTCCAAATAAGGTCAGATTCTGAGGTGCCAGGTGGACGTGAGGGCCCCCCTCCCTTCCTGATCCCCGCCTCACGACTCGGTGGCCCATCAGGGCTAAGGGCCCCGGATGAAAGTAGCTTCTCAGAGGGGCCGTCCGAGTCCAGTGATGCCTGGGATCCAGGGCTGCAAAGCGGAGGCCTGAGGGGGTGGGCTCTCCCCTGGGGAGGGAGAGGATAGAAAAGGGAGAGGTCAGAGGAGGGGGCTGGGGAGAGGGTTCAGGGTGGAGCGGGAGCCTAGCAGGGGAGATGGAGAGTTTTGCATGTGGCTCCTGCTTGCCATGACTTGGGCGGTGCTTTGCACGGATCTGGAGCTGGGGTCCTGGGAAAAGCTGTGTCACCCTTAGCCCCACCCCCAGATCCTTTCAATCAGATCTGCCAGGGGTGTGGGTGAGCCAGAGGCCCTTCCGGCAGCAGCGTCCCCCGGAGTGACCAGGGCAGGCTGCTCAGACACGTGACCTTGAAATACCCTTCATAAAAATGAACACCCACCTCTGCATGACTCCAGATGGAGGGTGGGGGCCGGGTGCGGGGCGATAACTCATGGAGAGTGGAGGGACTTGGGCAGGGGAGTTGCGGCTGAAATACTGTCCTGGGGACCTGCCTCTGACAGCCTGCTTCCCTCCAATTACCTTGCTGACTGTGGTGATAAATCTCGTTCACCTAAGTCTGGGCCCCCGGCAGGCTGAGCATCAGGGCATCCACACTGCACCCTGTTCTGGGCATTCGCAGCCCTGGCTGCTGCATGGACACTCTGGAGCTTTTCTGCACTTTGCAATCCCATCTGTCCCTTTATTATTATTATTATTTTTAAAATATTTATCGTTTATTTGGCTGCCCTGGGTCTCAGTTGCAGCCCTCGGGATCTTTAGTTGTGGCATGTGAACTCGTAGTTGCAGCATGTGGGACCTAGTTCCCTGACCAGGGATCGAACCCAGGCCCCCTACATTGGGAGCGTGGAGTCTTAGCCACTGGGCTGCCAGGGAAGTTCTTTGGTAAACTACTCATATGTTTCAAGGTTTCATTATTACAGAGACTCGGCCTCTTGCACGGATTCCCAATCACATGTTCGGAGACTCAGTCTAGGATGGAACTGCGGATTGTAGTCAGATGTCGGGGTTCAAGGTCCTCCTCCACCAGGAGCTGAATGTCCTGCGAGCAAGTTCCCTGACCTCTGTGACCACAGAAATCTCATCTGCAATGTGGGAATCGATATTAAGATTTGTGAGCTGGGAGGCAGCTTAGCAGAGTAGAATAAATGTGAGTTCTGGGGTCAGACAGACCTGTGTATGCACCCGCCTCTTAGCTGTGTGGCCCTGGGTACCTGGAGCGGCCTCTCTGAGCTTCATTCAGTTTCCTTAACTGTAACATGTGGGGGAAATCAAGGCAGCCTCCAGGGCTGTCCTGGTGTGGCTGAAATTCAGCCTCTGTATGGTGCCAGACTAAATCTCAGAGACAGAATTCTAAGGGAAGTAGAAATAGCTTTATTGCTTTGCCAGGCAAAGGGGGCCACAGCGGGCTCACGCCCTCAAGGCTGCTTGTCCTGCTCCGGAGTGAGTAGTGAGGAGTCTTTAGGTTCAGGGTGTGATCAGCTGGTGGACATGCTTCTGATTGGTTGGTGGTGAGGTAATCAGGAGTCAGCATCATCAACCTTCTGGTTTCAATGGTCTGGGGTCTACGTGCTTGTGGGCAGCACGCAACTTCTCCCACCTGGTGGGGGTTTCAGTATCTGCAAAGCCGCTCAAGGATATGGCTCCGAATATTATCTGCAGTCCGTGAGGAGGAACTGAAGGCTTTGACTTGAATTTGTTTAATGGCTGAAGTATTATTATTTTGTCTTGCTTGACTGTTCTCCTTTCTATGTTTTCTTACTTCTCCGATTAAATTTATTCTTTAAGTAAAGTTTTGCTACAGACAAAAAAGCAAGCAGAGGACTTGGGTGGAGTTCTATTCTTGGAGGGCCTCTTAGGGTCCTGCTTGGTTTTACTGGGGATTCAGAAGATCATGTCTGTAGAGTACCTTGTCCAGAAATTGGCATATAGCGGGTGTTCTCCTAAACCTGGTTCTCTCTTAACGCTCCTTTCCTTCTAGTGTGCTAGGGATCGGCACACTTTTTCTGGAAAGGGACAGAGAATAAATATTGTGAGCTCTGCAGGCCATATAGTCTCTTTCATAATTGTCCAACTCTGCCATTGCAGCAGGCAGGCAGCCACAGACAGTGTGCAAACAAATGACTGTGCTGTGTTCGTCCGATTCAACAGTGTGCACTCTGAGAGTTGAATTTCTGATCATTTTCTTGTTTTATTTTTGGCTGGGCTGGGCCTTCATTGCTGGGCACAGGCTTTCTCTAGTTGCAGTGAGCGGTGGCTACTCTGGTTGCGGTGCATGAACTTACTCCGAGACACGTAGAATCTTCCCGGACCAGGGATCGAACCCATGTCCCATGCATTGGCAGGTGGGTTCTTAACTGCTGGACCACCGGGGAAATCTGAGTTTCCAATCATTTTCACGTCACAAAATATTCTTTTGATTAAAAAAAAAAACAAATTTAAGATATAAAAACCCTTGTTACTNTTTTTTTTTTTTTTTTGCAGAGGGAGACATTTAAAGATGAGCTGCCTGGAACTAGCTGGCAGCAGCCCCCTTTCCCTGGAGATGGAATAAAAGGAAAGTCTTCCTCTTGTTGCGGGTGGCTGTCATCCTGGAGTCTCAGCGTGCTCCCTTTATCATTCCTTTCGGTTAGAACGTACGCGCTTATAGAGGAGTTAATGGCAAAAGAAGAAGTCAGGGCTCTCTTTAATTAAAAGCGGGCTCATTAAGCACATGACAAACACTAGGCAGAAGGAAAATGGTTAAGATTGAGCCGGGACTGGGCACCAAGGACCTACAAATGATATCCTCTTCGCCTTTAAAACCACAAAGAAAGCTTCGAGGTGAGACTGTATGACAGCCCCCAATGGCTGCCTGTGGAGTCCTGGTCGGTGGTGATTCCATCTTTGAAGTTGGGATGGGGAAACATCACAGATTGGTCCATGGTGGAGGGCAGTGTTTCCATCCATGGACCTCAGACTAGCAGCATCACCTGGGAGCGTCTAAGAAATGCATATTCTGGGGCCCGACCCCTGAGTCATTCACTGGGGTTAGAGGTTGCAACTGGACTCTAACCAGCACTCCAGATGGGTGTGATGCACGCCCCACCAGTGTGCGAACCACTGGCGTCCTGTAGCTGTTTTCAGCCTTGGCCGCACTTTGGAATCAATCACCTGACTTTTTAAAGACTTCAGGCGGGACCCCAGAGAAGGCAATGGCACCCCACTCCAGTACTCTTGCCTGGAAAACCCCATGGAGGGAGGAGCCTCGTAGGCTGCAGTCCATGGGGTTGTGAAGAGTCAGACATGACTGAGCGACTTCACTTTCACTTTTCACTTTCATGTATTGGAGAAGGAAATGGCAACCCACTCCAGTGTTCTTGCCTGGAGAATCCCAGGGACGGGGGAGCCTGGTGGGCTGCCGTCTATGGGGTCTTACAGAGTCGGACATGACTGAAGCAACTTAGCAGCAGCAGCAGCAGTAGCAGCAAGTGGGAACCACAGTCAAGACCCATGACATCAGGCCCCCTAGGGTTGAAACCAGCACCTGTGTGTTTTTTAAAAACAATTTTGTTGAAGTGTAAACTGATGCACAGGCTTCCCAGGTGGTGCTAGTGGTAAGGAACCTGCCTCCCGGTACAGGAAACATAAGAGACGTGGGTTCAATCCCTGGGTCGGGAAGATTCTTGGGAGGAGAGCATGGCAACCCACTCCAGTATTCTTGCCTGGAGAATCCAGTGGACAGAGGAGTCCGGTGGGCTACAGTCCAGGGGGTCACAAAGAGTCGGACACGAATGAGCAACTAAACAACAAAGAGCGACAACAGGGCATTACTGGTGCCTTACACACGCCTCAGCCCTGAGCGAGAGCTGGGGAGGAGCGCATCCGAGAGGGTTACTTACTGGGTTTCCTATCTCACAGTCTTGCTGGGGCCAGACTGGGGTGACCTTTCTCTGCTCTGTCTCAACCCAGGTCAGCCCCGATGTCTGTTTAAATTTAAAGGTCCCCTTGACCTTTAGGAATCTATCATGATGCCAAAAAATAAATAAATATTGCCAGCATGTTAAGGCTTCCCTGGTGGCTCAGTTGGTGAAGAATCTGCCTGCAATGTGGGAGACCTGGGTTTGATTGCTGGGTCAGGAAGATCCCCTGCAGAAGGGAATGGCTACCCACTCCAGTATTCTTGGGCTTCCCTGTGGCTCAGCTGGTAAAGAATCTGCCTGCAATGTGGGAGACCTGGGTTTGATCCCTGGGTCGGGAAAATCCCCTGGAGAAGGGAAAGGCTACCCACTCCAGTATTCTGGCCTGGAGAATTCCATGGACTACAGTCCGAGGGATTGCAAAGAGTCGGACACAACTGAGCGACTTTCACTTTCACGTAAGACGTGTGTGTGTTGTGTGCGTGTGTGTTCAGTCATGTCTGACTCTCTGCGACCCCATGGACTGCTGCCACCAGGCTCCTCTGTCCATAGGAGTTTTCCAGGCAAGAACACTGGATGTGGGATTTTCCCAGCCCGGGAATCGAACCCGAGTCTCCTGCGTCTCCTGCATTGTCAAGCAGATTCTTTATACCACTGAGCCACCTGGGAAACCAGGATATGTGCACAAAGATATTTACTGGTGCATTGTTTGCCTGAAAAAAAATTGGAAACATAACTTTTCCAATAATTGAATAATAGAATAAATTACAGCACGTTCAATATTATGGAACATCACAAACCGTTGAAAAGAAGTAGGTGTATATGTATTGATCTGGAGAGAGAGGTACTATATACTATTAAGTGAAAAAACAAACTGCTGATTTGTGCCTGTGACGTGATTTTTTTTTTTTTTGAGGACCCCTGCTGGGGGCTAACACTCAGAAATGAAGTGTCCAAGGAGACACATGTCAGAACAAGAGATTTTACTGGGAAGGGGCACCTGGGCGGAGGCAGGAAGGTAAGGAAACTCAGAGCTGCTCTGCCTCTTGGCTCGCAGTCTCAGGGTTTATGGAGATGGTGTTAGTTTCTGGGTTGTCTCTGGCCAATCGCCTTGCTTGGCCCGTAGTCTGACCCAGGGTCCTTCCTGGTGGTGCATCTCTCAGCCAAGATTGGTTCTGATGAGAAGGCCTCTGGGAGGTTGGTTGTCTCCTCCCTCTTTTGGCCCCTCTTGACTTCTCCTGGTTAGTTTTTGGCTGCAACGCCACGTTCTTCATTGAGACAACTCAGGCAAGTGGGCCTGGCCAAGGCAGATGGTTTCAATCAACAGTTCCTTAATACTACTGTTATTAATATATGTCTGCATAAAGGAAAAACCAAGCATGAAACCATATATTCCAGGCTCTTGCATTGCTTTCTTTGTGGGATTAGCGGTTGGGAGGAACTCATTCATTCATCATCTCATTCATTCCTGTGCTCATTCGTGTTTTCAGTTAATATTGATTCAGGGTCTGCTGTGTGTCGGGCGCGGTAGCCCCGGGGATACGGCCGCGAACACAGCAGACCAGCTCGCTGCTTTCCCGAAGCTGGACCGGCCACCTGTCCCATGCCTGCCGTGCACCACCCTGCTTTAGTGCTGCGGTTCTGTCCTCGCAGGAACGAGGTCCTGAGCACGGTAGACTGAGTGGTCACCCTCTGGAGCACGCATTTTGCATTTACTAACATTTACTTATTTTATTTTTGGCAGGGCTGGGCCTTTGTTGTTGTGCACAGGCTTTTCCTAGTTGCCGCGAGTGGGGGATCCCCCCTAGTTGCGGGGTACAGGTTTCTCTTGTCATGAAGCATGGGCCCTGGAGCACCGGCTCAGTCTTGGCTCACGGCTTAGTAGCTCCGTGGCGTGTGGGATCTTCCTGAACTAGGGATCCTGCGTGTCCCCTGCATTGGCAGGCGGATTCTTTTTTTTTTTTCTAAAACTTTCTATTTGTATTCACAATGTTGTGATAGTTTCAGATGGAGAGCAAAGAGACTCAGCCATCCATAAACCTGTATCCAATGTCTCCCAAACTCCCCTCCTATCCAGGTTGCCCCAAAGCGTTGAGCAGAGTTCTCTGTGCTATACAGTAGGTCCTTGTTGGTTATCCATTTTATTTATTTATTTTTTAAAAGCCTTTTTTTTTTTTTTAGCCTTCAAGTTAAATTTTATAAAAACAAAATCTTATTAAACACCAGGATAAAGAGTCAATGGAAAAAAAAAAAGCTCAAAAAGGATTAACTTGTACATTTCTTAAGAGATGAATCTTGCAAAACGTCGGGTTCCAATGTGAGTGGGTGCTTGCTCATGAGATGGTGGCTCCGTTGTTGTTTGGTTGCTAAGCTGTGTTTTACCCCTTTGCAACCCCATGCAATGTAGCCCACCAGGCTCCTCTCTCCATGGGATTTCCCAGGCAAGAATACTGGAGTGGGTTGCCATTTCCTTCTCCAAAAAGCTTTTTTTTTTTTTTTAGACTTTATTAAATTTGTTACCATAGTGCTTTGTTTTTTTGGATTTTTGGCCCTGAGGTATATGGGAGCCTGGCTCCCCGACCAGGGATTGAAGCAGCACCCCCTGCTCTGGAAGTGAAGTGAAAGTCACTTAGTCATGTCTGACACTGTGACCCCATGGACTATTCAGTCCAGGGAATTCTCCAGGCCAGAATACTGTACTGGGTAGCCATTCCCTTCTCCAGGGGATCTTCCCAACCCAGGGATTGAACCCAGGTCTCCCCCACTGCAGGCAGATTCTTTACCAGCTGAGCCAACAAGGGAAGCCCAGAATTGGAAGGTGAAGTTCTAACCCCCAGACCACTAGGGAAGGCCCTGGTTATCCATCTTAAATACAGCAGTGTGTCCATGTGGCAGGCGGATTCTTAACCATGCCAGGGAAGTCCTGGAGCCTGCATGTGAGCTTGGGAACACAGATGAAGAGATATTACAGCATGATAGATATTTGGTGATAAAAAGACCTGTCTTGGAGGTCCTCCAACTTACATGCAGTGAGAATTATCCTCCTGCCCAGGCCCCGGGGTCCCCCTTTACATTCTGCCCAGCTGTCAGGGGTGGAAGGATGCTCTGAGCACCTGAACCGCCCCAGAGGGTTGTGGGCCAGCTCTCCATTTTGCTGAGTTGGCAGTGGGACCTCGTTTGTTAATTAAGAGTAGATGGTGAGCTGTCCTTGTATTTTAATTAACCTAATGGCCTTCCCAGCACGACTCGGGTTCAGCTGTAGACATCACTGCAACTTTTAATGAAATAATGTGAAGAGCCATTAGGGAGGCACTTCTTGTCACTTGGCAGATAACCGGTTGGCAGTTGAGCCGAGGGAACACTTGGGTTTTAGTTTTAAGGCATGGCACTTAATCTTTTAGTCATGCTTGAGGGCTTGATGGCCTTTTCGGCCCCAAACCAATTTGCTTGGCTTTGAAAGCGTGGCCAGGAGAAGACGTCTCACAAGCTCGGAGGCTGGAGCAGACGCTCTTGGTGTCATGCCCACATCCCCTCGGTCCCAGGGCCTCCGATCTTTGAGTGCCTGTGACACCTGGGACCCTGCCTGGGGCTCCCCTCACTGGCCTGTGCTTGGCTGGACAAGCCGGGGTGGGTATCTTACGAATTAGATCATGTGGAAGTCCTAGCCCCGTACCTGTGGCTGTGACCTTGTTAGGAAGCAGGGACTCTGCAGGTGATCAAGTTAAGATGAGGTCATTAGGGTGGGCCCTCATCTGATATATGATTTTTATTGATTGATGTCTGGCGGCACTGGGTCTTCTTTGCTGCATGGGGCTTCTTGTTGCAGTGGCCTCTCTTGCTGCGGAACACGGGCTCTAGGGCACGTGGGCTTCAGTAGTCATGGCTCATGGGCTTAGTTGCTCTGAGGCATGTGGGATCTTCCTGGACCAGGGATCGAACCCATGTTCCATGTCCTAGCAGGCGGATTCTTCACTACTGGACCACGAGGGAAGTCCCCAGGGTCTGCTTCTGAGACGGAGCCTGGCAAGTCCTGACTGCTGGCATGTGCACGTGAATATGAGTGCATGTGCACGCGTGTGGGTGCGTGTGTGCACATACATGCATGTGTGCGTGTGCACGTGCATGTGTGTGCCTGTGTGTGCACACTGTGTACTCTAAAGGCCTCGGCTCACAGTTTTCACTCTGTAGGCAAAGTAACTTCCTGTCTGAGTTGAGCCCTCAGCCCCTGGCCCCGTGGACCAGCCACCACCTTCGTCTGCAGGGTCCTCGCCTTCTCCTCCCGATGAGGTCACAGCTGAGCGCCACCACCTCTCCGAGCTGAGAGGGTGCTCTTGCCCTGCGGTCTGGCTCGTGCAGGTCAAGGTGGCCGCATCTTTCAGGTTCAGCTCTGGGTCGGCCACTGGAGAGGTCAATCTCAACTGCTCCACCACTGCACAGAGAGGACAGCCGCCCTCTGAAGGGATTTCCCCCACTTCTGAACTCCTTCCTGGAGTGGGAGCAAACCCAACACATGCCCTGTGACCCCTGGTGGGTGTCTTCCTCCAGGATGGAGCTGTGGGAGGCTTGCCTCGGGTCAGTGTGCGCCCAGAAGGATCCCTCCACGGGGCCCTGCATGGCCCCGTGTCTCTCTCCTGTGACACATTCCCGGCATTCCTGGAATGGCATTCCTGGAATGGCAGGAGTGCCACGGGGACTGGCATTCCTGGTGCCATCACGGCCCCTGGGGAACCCTGGAGCAGGAAGAAAGACCTTCTCCCTGGGATTCCGGGGCTTGACTCAGGGCCATGTGAATCTGAGAATTACATCATGCATACACATGTTCACGCATATGTAAAACAGGCAGATAGATGAAAACACTCTGACAGCCCGGGAAACACTGCGTTCGAGAAGGGGACGACTGAGGATGAGATGGCTGGATGGCATCACGGACTCGATGAACGTGAGTCTGAGTGAACTCCGGGAGACGGTGATGGACAGGGAGGCCTGGCGTGCTGCAATTCATGGGGTCGCAAAGAGTCAGACACGACTGAGCGACTGAACTGAACTGAAGTCGCTTGAGTCGTGTCCAGCTCTTTGTGATCCCATGTTCTGCAGTCCGCCAGGCTCCTCTCTCCATGGGATTCTCCAAGCAAGAATATTGGAGCAGTTGCCATTTCCTCCTCCAGGGGATCTTCCCCATCCAGGGAAGGAAGCCGCGTCTCTTATGTCTCCTGCATTGGCAGGTGGGTTCTTTACTACTAGCGCCACCATGGGGTTGGCCAAAAAGTTCATTCAGGCTTTTCTGCAAGATCTTACAAACTTTTTGGCCAACCCAGTATTTGGAGTGATCCGTGAAATGTTTCCTTTCTCCTTGTCCCTCGATGATAATTTCTTTCTCAGACTATTATATAAATACGAATATAGATCTAGGCACGGATAGATATAAACAGATGTAGATATAGATAGATAGCTATGGCTCAGATGTGGGCACCTCTCTATATATGTAGATACAGATTTGGATCAAGACACAGACTTAAAGGTATAGCCATATCTATAGGTATAAATAGATACGGCGAGTGTATTTTTGAATGCCATTGTGCTGTCTGGGTGGTTTCGTGACTTTCTCTTACCCCTCGACGATTGTCTAGAAAGTTTTCCAGACCGAGAACACGTCTACCCACCTCATTCTTTTCAGCCAAGTCGCTCCTGCTTCTCCCCCGGACAATGCTGCCACAAACACATTTTAACAAACTCTTAGATCTTTATGTAGGAGGGATTCCTGGAGGGAGAATTCTTGAGTTCAAAGGGAAGCACGTTTCAAATTTGGGGAGCTGCTTTCCCCAATTGCCCTCCAAAAAGGTTGAACCAATTTCTGCTCCCAGAGTAATTGGATTTGAATATGAAAGAGGATGCCGACCTCCTTTTGTACTTAAGCTGGTGAAGTGGGCCAGATGCGTGACACGTAAATAGGTTAGGAGTAAGCAGGTCTGAACCAGCTTCCACTCAGTGATGCTTCGTTCTTTCTTTCTTAGTGCCTGTATTTGAAAGTAAAAACAAACTGTATTACTTTCGTGTGCTTTATATTTTAACATTTCCCTGATAGATACAAGACTTGCCTTCCTACCATGGCCATTTTGGAATCAGGGGGGTTTTCCTATATCAATCACAGGTGATCATAATGGAAGATGGGTCAAATCTTTACATACTGATAATTCACAGTCAAGATATTTGGGCTTTTGATTTTGTTTTACCTGTAGGTTCAACCCCCATAGAAATGATCAACAGTTGACACTTATGCCTGGAGTTGTGAAAATGCGATGTGACCTTGAACTTTGGGGTTTATGTTGTACAACTCCATTTCCTTCCTCACTTTCACTCCTCCCAGGTTTTCCTAATGGAGAACAATGGTGCCTGTATTGGGTGGGGGTCACCTGGATGTGAGAGGGTGTCTCTTTGGCTGTATCCTGGCTTCTGTCCTGTGCTGTGGTACTTGCAGATAACAGAACTGGTTGTTCTAAGTTGCGTGTGTGTGCCCACCATCAGAAGAGATGTCTAGGGCTCTTCAGAAATGGGTCAGACTTGGGGATGTTTAGGGGTGGATGGGAGAAGTCCTGACTCCAAGCACATTGTTTCAGAGATAGTCTATTATGATTATTTCTGGAGGATGGTAGACTTGCAGTCAACTCTGCCAGAGGAGCTCAGAGGAGAAAGATGAGGTGCAGAACAGAGCAGACAAGTCCTGTGCTGAGGACTCGTGTGTTGTAAGGATTCAGGGGGCTTCTGTTAGGTATGCAGACTCGAGAGCCCCACCTGGAGAGGTGGCCTCTGTCATCTGGGATAGGGGCCTCAGAATCTGAAACTTGCTTGGCTTTGGGTGTTGCATTGGCCAAAGGCTTGTTAGCCAACATGGCTTGAGCGAAGGTTTGCACTGGGTTTGCTCTCTTGCACTTCCAGCATGGCTGTGAGAAACATGCCTTGGATCACTGCTGGTCCCCGAGGAAGGAGGGACATGGAACAGAGTCACCTTAGGCCCTGGGGTCCCTGCAGGCCTTCACCTAGAAGCAGAGCTGCTCCAGCGGAGTATGTGAGTCATCACGTACTATTGTGTGCCTCTTGGGATGGTTTGTTACGCAGCCATAGCTGACGGATACCAAGTTTTTTTTTTTTTTTTTTCCTGTGTGCATTTCACTTATGTTTTCCCCCACTATCACAATTACTAAGAAAGATGTGATGTGTGGGACTTCCCTGCTAGTCCAGTGGTTAAGAATCTGCCCTGCAATGCAAGGGACACAGGTTCGACCCCTGGTGGGGAACTAAGATCCAACATGCTGTGGAGAAACTAAGCCCATGAGCCGAAACTACTGGGCCCATGAGCCTCAACTAGAGAGTCTGTGCACTGCAGTGAAATATCCAGTATGATGCAATAAGATCCTGCGTGCTGCAGCTAAGACCTGACACAGCCAAATGAACAAATATTTAAACAGAAATGGAACTGATTCTTAAAAAAAAAAGATATGTACCTCTCCAAAATCTTCAACAGGCTGTGTATTTAGAGCGGGCAGCAATCATATTTATCTTGTTCCCATCACCTAAAATTCTACCTGGCACATGGCAGGACCTCATAAAGCACGTATTGAATAATGAAAGATGAACGAATGAAAGGAAGCAAGAATAAATGCGCTTAGGTTGCCCCAGTTCCTTGGCTGCCCTTGGATCCTTCCAGTTACATTTCCTTTCCTTCTTTTTGAAAGATTACTCTAATTTTAGTAGGAGTTAATTTTTATGATCTGCCCGAATCAAGCATGTAATTAAAAAACCCAAAAACCCAAAGCTTAATGAATATATCCGAGTTCAGTGCTCAGTTGACTAAGCTCTCCTCCTTCACCTGTGACTTATTTCTTGTTTGTAACAGTCCTGGGATGCAGGATTTCTTTCCCTTCCTTGGGAGGACTTGAGGACCAAATGTGCCCATGACACGTGGCCTGTCTACCAGCAGGGGGCGTGAAGGAGCCATGTCTGTTATCTCCAGCTTGTGGTCCAGGGTCTTCCTGCAGCTGCCTCCTTTCTCCGTGAGTCATGGCCCTCACTGACCTGATGCTGGGGCCTCACCTCTGAGAACCTGTGTGAAGTGTTCGAGTCTGGTCCTCTTTCCAAGAATATGCCTTTGTTCCCTGGGGTGCAGGAAGAATAAAGTTCCTTTTTTTTATGGTCAGGAAAACGTTAATGAAAAATGAACCATCAGTGAAATTAATTTCAAGGATTCATGCATTCCCTGTGACTAACAAGCCTGCACCTGTTCATTTGACATCCTTTATCCTCTTCTCCTCCTGCCCCTCTTCCCACCTTCTTAAAATTTTCATCTTTTCCTGAAGGCATCTGGAGGGTGCGTTGAGCAGTTAAATACACATACGACGGAATAGGGACACGGCTTGTTAATTAAAAGGGTGCTCTGCTACTTCAGTTTGGAAGAGATGAACCAGGCGGAGCAGAGTTACCATCCAGGAAGTGCTGGGGGGTTTTTACGCGCTAAGTAAAAGGCGCTGGTTTAATGGGACGGAAGGGACTTTCATTAGCTCTTCCTGGAGCTCCTCTGCCTCCGGTCTGGTCCACAGGAGTCATCCTCTCTCCCGTCCTTGGCATCACGACGGACACCCTTGTTGGATAAACCCACAGAGAGAATCTCCTGTCTCCCTGCTTCCCCTTCCACATTCGTCCAACTGTCCTCAGCTCCAGCATTCTTTTATTCATGCCACCGACCCCAAATCCTGCCATTATTTCCTTGCGGCTTGGATGGACGGAGACCCAACGGGCCCTTTCTGATCGGCAGCTCTCAGAGGTGAGGAGCTTGCAGATTGTGAAAAGCCCTAGAGAAATCCCAAATCGTGACAACTGGGGCTTCTTTGGGCATGGCCCCCATTTGCTGTCCACCCTCGTGTCTGCCCCCTTCATTCTTGGTTACCTCCTTTCGGCACCATGCAAGTGTGTCTGTAATAGCTCTGAGAATGTCCTGGAGTCGTTCTCATCCTCTAGCCTTTGATGAACTTTGCCTGAGGCATATTAACTCATCTTCCTTTTTAAAAACTTTGTGTTAAAAAAATGTAAAAATAATTGAGGTGTAACATCCATGCAGTGTGTACGAAATGTATGCATCTTAGTATGTAGCCTGCTGAGTGTTTATATACGTGTACACATGCGTAGGGGCATCCCAGGTAGCACTGGTGGTAAAGAACCAGACTGCACGCATCCTTGCGTAACTGCAGCCCCAATCAGAATGGGGAGTGTCCAGTCACTCCGCCTTTTTGCAAGCCCTTGGCATCATTAATCTTTCTTTTTCTTTTTAAAGAGTATTGTATTAAAAAAAAATAATTTGCCTGCACCAGGTCTTAGTTGCGGCATGCAAGCTCTTAGTTCCCTGACCTGGAATCGAACCTGGGCCCCCTGTATTGGGAGTGGAGTCTTAGCCACTGGACCACCAGGGAAGTCCATTGTGTTTTTTTTAATTCCAGCCATTCTGCAGGGGGCGTAGTGGCTCTCCATCTCCCCCTCCCCCGTTTTATTTATTTATTTATTTTAAAATTTATTTATTTGTTTTTGGCTGTGCTGGGCCTTCATTGCTGCTTTTCTCTAGTTGCGGCAAGCGGGGCTGCTCTCTCCTTGTGGTGAGGGCTTCTCATGGCCATGGCTTCTCTTGTTCCCGAGCGTGGGCTCTAGGCATGCGGACTTCTGTAGTTGTGGTGCGTGGACTCAGTTGCTCTGTGGCGTGTGGGAACCTCCCGGGCCAGGGATTGGCCGGCGGACTCTCATCCACTGTACCACTAGGGAAGTCCCGGGCTCCTATCACTTTAACACGTTTTCAGCCTTTGGACATGGTGGGACGTGAAACCCAGTCCCGTGCTCACTATGAGGTTTGAGAAAAGAAGGCTGGTAGGAAGGCAAGCAGGAGGGTGAGAAAGATCCTTGGAGAGTCGCCCCCCCGGCCCCCCCTGCCTTTTTTCTTTATTTTCTGGAAATGTGTTCACAGGGGGATCTATAACTGGGAGAGGAAGTCTGATAGTTCTTTATCAGATGGCTTTGCTCTATAAACATTCACCCTGCCTAGTCACTGCCCATCTACCCCCCTGCCCCCAATCCGGACCTGCTCTCGGCCTGTTTCTCTTGGGTTTGGAGGCAGAACCATGACCTCCGGAGCTCTCCAGGAGTGTGGAGATGTCATCTCTGGTGTTGGTGGTCTTTCCTGGAGGAAGCAACCTGTTCTTCCATGGTGGGAGAGACCCCAGGGAGAAAGAGTACAGCCACGGGACTAGGCATGCAGGCGCCTGGCATGAGACAGTGCAAGTTCAATCCTGGCTCCAGGATTGGAAATGTCTTCAGGAACTGCCTCAACCCTCTGTCCTCATATTTCTCATCCGTGAAAATGGGATGACAATATTAACAGGCTTTGTCTCACAAGGTTGTTCTTTTTTGTTTTAAATTTTTTATATGATTTTCAAAGGTTACACTCTGTTAACAGTGCAAACTATTGGCTATGTTCCCTGTGTTGTACAATATATTCTTATAGCCTATTTCATACCCAATATTTTGTACCTTGCATTGTCCCACCCCCAACTGGTTCCCCTCCCCATTGATAACCACTAGTTTGTTCTCTGTATCTGTGAGTCCGCTTCTTCTTCTTCTTTTTTGGTTATATTCACAGGTTGTATTTTTTTAGATTCCACATATAAGTGATGTTGTTGTTGTTGTTCAGTCTCCAAGTCGTGTCCGACTCTTTGCAAACCCATGGACTGCAGCACGCCAGGCTTTCCTGTCCTTCACTATCTCCCAGAGTTTGCCCAAGTTTTTGTCCATTGAATCTGTGATGCCATCCAACTGTCTCATCTTCTGTCACCCCCTTCTCCTTCTGCTTTCAATCTTTCCGAGCATCAGGGTCTTTTCCAACAAGTCAGCTGTATGCATATGTTTATCTGTTTTTTTTCACTTAACAGAATACCCTCCAAGTCCGTCCATGATGCTGCAGATGGCATTATTTTGTTCTTTTTATGGCTGAGTAATATTTCCATTGTATGTTTACACCACATCTTCTTTATCCATTTATCTCAGCTAGACACTTAGGTTGCTTCCATATCTTGGCTATTGTAAATAGTGCTGCTGTGAACATTGAGATGCAAATGTATCTGAGTTTTTTTTTTTTTTATTCCCAAGACCAGAATTGTTGAGTCATATGGTAGTTCTATTTTTAGTTTTCTGAGAGAACCTCCATACTGGTTTCCATAGTGGCTGCACCAGTTTTTACAGTCCCACTGAGAGTGTACAGGGGTTCTCACAGGGTTGTTCTGAGGCTGAAATAAGCTAATATGTCCCAGTACAGAGTTAAGGTTGTGTAAATTACTGCTTCCCTGGTGGCTCAGTGGTAAAGAATTCACCTGCCAATGCAGGAGAAGCAGGTTTGATCCCTGGGTCTGGAAGATCTCCTGAAGAAAGAAATGCCAACCCACTCCAGTAGTCTTTCCTGGAAAATCCCACGGACAGAGGAGCCTGGCGGGTTAGTTAATGAGGTTGCAAAGGAGTTAGACATAACTTCAAAATTAAACAATGGCAAAATTACTGCTACTGTTACATAGCTTTGGAACAACATAAATTTGGTTTCAATCCTAGATCCAAAGTGTATTAGCTGTACAACCTTGGGCAAATCCCAGAAGTTCCCTCTCCTGAAAAGAAATAATCACATAATCCCCTAGGACTTTGGTAATGATGAAAACAAGACTAGTGTAATTAACGGAGCTGTGGTGGGTCCTTAAGACGTTTTACTCTGCCCTGAACACATGAGTGGGCTGAGTTCTAAAAAATGTGTTCAAACGACGTGTTTTGAACTAGAAATGCCTTTCCCAGTGTAAACCATGTTCCAATGGACTGGTCGTGTCCCAGTACTGCCTATTACCTTCGGTTTTTCAGGTTGAAAACCTTTTCGTTACGAACTATTTCAAACCTTCAGAAAAGTACAGGAAATAACCTGACACCCGTGTGCTCACCCTCTGGAGCTGACAGCTGTTAACATTTTGTCATATTTGCTCCACATCCTTCTTTACAGGTGGGGGAAATATTAGAGTTACAGCTGAGATGAAGCTATTTAATCACGGATGCAGTGGAATTCTGGTTCCGATGGGTATTTCTGTGCTAGGTCTCTTCGTGGGTAGTGGGGACGCTGATAGGAATGAGAGAGCTCCCTGGCTTCCGTGGGCTCACAGACCCGTGGGGAAGGCACACCCCGTGAACAGACAAGTGTCCCGCATGGAAGACGCAAGAGCGGGTGGTGGCGTTGGGGGAGCGCGGGTGTCAGAGGTCAGACATCTGAGCTATGCCTTGAAAACTTTAGTAGGATTTTGTTGCCGTAGATTCGGAGAAATAGGCTTTCCAGGTGGAGGGAACAGCATACGCAAAGGCAGGCAGGTGAAAGGGTGTGTGAACTAGGTGTGTGCTATCCAGATTCTGTGCAACTTCCGCCTGACCTTCCGCCTGACCTTTCGGCCTGTGGGACGTTGCATCTGTTTCCTAAGGCGTCCGTAACAAAGCACCACGAAGCCAGTAGCTTAAAGCGACAGAAATTTATAGTCTCAGTTCTGGAAGCCTCAAGTCCAAAGGGAAGGTGTCATTCAGCAGGCCTTGCGCCCTCTGCTAGGAGAACCCCTCATTGCTTTTCCCCACCAGGGATCCTCGGTGTTCCTTGGCTGGCAGCTGCTACACTCCAGCCTCTGCCTCCATCATCACTTTGCCACCCTGTCCCTGTGTGTCTCTGTATCCCTTCTCCTCTTCTTATGAGGACCCCAGTCATATTGGATTAAGGGCCCACCCTCCTCCAGAATGACCTCATCTTAATATAACTTCACAGAAAGTGAAGAACTAAAGAGCCTCTTGATGAAACTGTAAGAGAAGACAGAAAAAGTTGGCTTAAAATTCAACATTCAAAAACTAAGATCATGGCATCTAGTCCCATCACTTCACGGCAAATAAATGGGGAAACAGTGGAAACAGTCAGAGACTTTTTTTGGGAGGGGGTCTCCAAAATCACTGCAGATGGTGGAATTAAAAGACCCCAGCCATGAACTTAAAAGACATTTGCTCCTTGGAAGAAAAGTTATGACTAACCTAGACAGCATATTAAAAAGCAGACATTACTTTGGCAACAAAGGCCTGTCTAGTCAAAGCTATGGTTTTTCCAGTAGTCATCTATGGATGTGACAGTTGGACTATAAAGAAAGCTGAGTGCCAAAGAATTGACGCTTTTGAACTGTGGTGTTGGAGAAGACTCCTGAGAGTCCCTTGGACTGCATGGAGATCCAACCAGTCAATCCTAAAGGAAATCAGTCCTGAATATTCACTGGAAGAACTGATGTGGAAGCTGGAACTCCAATACTTTGGCCACCTGATGCAAAGAACCTGACTCATTGGAAAAGACCCTGATGCTGGGATATATTAAAGGCAGGAGGAGAAGGGGACAACAGAGGATGAGATGGTGGGATGGCATGACCAACTCGATGGACAGGGAGGCCTGCTGTGCTGCAGTCCATGGGGTCGCAAAGAGTCAGACATGACTGAGTGACTGAACTGAACCGAACCAAATATAACTAATGATATCGGCAGTGACTCTTAAGAGTGCAAGGATTTTTTCCCAGGATGCCCTTATCCATCCCCTGGGTATGTATGTTTGTGTATATAAGCATAATCCCACGGACAGAGGAGGCTGGTGCACTACAGTCCATGGAGTCGAAAGAGTCAGATACGACAGAGCACACACATGCACATATGTGTGGGTGTATGTTAACATGCATGCATGTATTTTATAAATTGTGTTTCTATTCTGCTATAAATGTCGCCACTCTGGGAATTTCTTGGTGGTCCAGCGGTTAGGGCCAAGGCATGGGTTTGAACTAAGATCTCCCATGAGGCATGGCCAAAACTAAAAGTCACCATTCAAGTTTGTAGACACAGGGAGACATTTGTTGCTCTCCTAAGTTTCAAGTGCATGAGTTCTTGTTTTGGTTTTCCATTTTTTTTAAAAAATTGAAGTTTAGTTGCTGTTGTAGTGATTTAAAAAATTTATTTATTTATTTAATTAATTAATTACATTTTNGAGATTAGTTGTCAGTTGCTTCATTTGCTATTATTTTCTCCCATTCCGAAGGCTGTCTTTTCACCTTGCTTATAGTTTCCTTTGTTGTGCAGAAGCTTTTAAGTTTAATTAGGTCCCATTTGTTTATTTTTGCTTTTATTTCCAATATTCTGGGAGGTGGGTCATAGAGGATCCTGCTGTGATTTATGTTGGAGAGTGTTTTGCCTATGTTCCTCTCTAGGAGTTTTATAGTTTCTGGTCTTAGGTTTAGATCTTTAATCCATTTTGAGCTTATTTTTGTGAATGGTTTTAGAAAGTGTTCTAGTCTCATTCTTTTACAAGTGGTTGACCAGTTTTCCCAGCACCACTAGTTAAAGAGACTGTCTTTAATCCATTGTATATTCTTGCCTCCTTTGTCAAAGCTAAGGTGTCCATAAGTGTGTGGATTTATCTCTGGGCTTTCTATTTTGTTCCATTGATCTATATTTCTGTCTTTGTGCCAGTACTATACTGTCTTGATGTATGTGGAAGTATAGTTGATTATAACGCTGTGTTACTTTCAGGTCTATGCAAAGTGATTCAGTTATACACATACGTACCTTTTTTTTTCAGATTCTTTTTCATTATAGGTTTTTACAAGAGACAATGAGTTTTTAAAAAGTGTATTTATTTATTTTGGCTTCACTCAGTCTTAGCTCCAGCCTGTGGGGTCTAGTTCCATGACCAGGGATTGAACCTGGGCCCCCTGCACTGGGGCTGTAGTCAGAACACTGGACCACCAGGGATGCCCCAAGATGCAATGATTTTTTTTTTCAAGAAATCCCCCCTGTGGATTATGCCAGTCAAGGAATCTAATGGATTTTGATGGGTGTTTGCGAACCAGTCCAGCTAATCCAATATTTCCTGGGCATCTTCTGAGTGCCGCATAGTTAAGCTGTGGCTAACTCCTTTATGCCATTTTTAGGTGGCTGGTTGATAAATATTCCAGGTGTCAGCAAGACCTAATTCATACAAGTGGACTTGAGAGGTGGCCTGAAAGTAAAAGTACCAAGAGTGGGCAGATGGTTTCTGGGGCATTTACAGGTCTTAGACAGTACCCAGAAAAGACAGTTACATTTGAAGTGTTGAGTCAAGCATCTGGAAATTTCCAAACCTGAGGAAAAGTCTGGGGAAAGCAGAGTGCTTGACAACAAGGCTCTGACGTTTGGCCCCATTTGTAAGGCACTTTGAGAATGACAAAGACATTGGTTTTGCACATTCCCCCCTTGAGCCCTGCAGCACGTCTGCTATACAGGCAGTTGCATATTTTATGATTCACTCCAGGGAAAAGAAAACTGAGACCCAGAAAGGCAATGTCTGGGAATGTTAGGACTCGAAAAACTATAACAAACCTAGACAGTGAACTAAACAGCAGAGACATCACTTTGCTGACAAAGGTCCATATAGTCAAAGCTGTGATTTTCCAGTAGTCATATACAGATGTGAGAGTTGGACCATAAAGAAGGCTGAGCACCAAAGAATTGATGCTTTTGAACTGTGGTGTTTGAGAAGACTCTTGAGAGTCCCTTGGACAGTAAGGAGATCAAACCAGTCCATCCTAAAGGAAACCAGTCTTGAATATTCATTGGGAGGACTGATGCTGGAGCTGATAAATACTTTGGCTACTTTTGATGTGAAGAGCTGATTCATTGGAAAAGACCCTGATGCTGGGAAAGATTGAGGGCAAGAGGAGAAGGGGTCGACAGAGGGTAAGATGGTTGGATAGCATCACTGACACAAAGAACATGAGTTTGCACAAACTCCAGAAGATATTGAAGGATAGGAAAGCCTGGTGTGCTACCGTCCATGAGATTGCAAAGATTTGGACATGACCTGGGAACTGAGCAATGACAACCAGGTGATCTACAGGGCATTTGCACCTGAGCCAAGAGTGAGCCCAGGCCCCTCCTTTTCATGCCCTAATTGTGGGCCTGGGGCTCCTTCTCCCAGAATGCTAGGAGGTGTCAGCTGTAGATCTCAGGATGGGCTCCCAGGGATGGGCTCCCTTCTGTCACCAGTTCCGGACTGCCTTGGCATGAGGATCACTTCCTGTGGTCACATCGCATCTCAGATGCCCCTTTCCAGCCATTCAGTGACCCCTGTCTAAGAAGCTCTTCAAGGACTTCCCTGGTGGTCCAGGAGCTAAGAATCTGTCTGCCAATGCAGGGGATACCGGCTCCATCCCAGTCTGGGGAGAATCCCACATGCCATGGGGCAACTAAACCCATGTGCCACAACTGCTGAGCCCACGTGCTGCAACTCCTGAAGCTCGAGCACCTGGAGCCCATGCTCCGCAACAAGAGAAGCCACTGCAGTGAGAAGCTTGAGCCCCGCGGTGAAGAGTAGCCCCTGCTCACCGCAACTACAGAAAGCGTGCAACAACAAAGGCCCAGTGCAGCCAAAGATTAATGAATAAACAAATAAGAAGCTCTTTATTTTTATTTCACCACCTTTTTTTTTTCTTCCATACCTCCTCACATCCTCCGTGGGGCTCTGAGGAATCACCCACCCAATTCCCCATATGCCAGAGCTGGTGAATAACACTTCATTTCCATGTTAACCTTCAGCTCATCACCAACAGGCAGGAGCTGTTGTTTCTAACTTGTAGACGGGGAGATTGAGGCAGCCGGAGAAGAGGGTGCTTGTGCAATCACTTAGCTGGATCAGAACCGGTTTCAAGGGCACCTGGGAGGGACTTCCCCCTGGTAGTTCAGTGGTTAACTTTCCACGCTTCTACTGCAGGGGGCCTGGGCTTTTGGTCAGAAAACTGAAATTCTGCATGCCACTTGGCATGGCCAAAGAGAGAAAACAAAGAGTAACTGGGATTTATTTCAACTGGGGAAGGTAAGATACACAGACAAAGCATGACTTTCACAAAGGAAGAAGTTTATGTCCCCTAGAAATGGGAGACAGGGCCCGAACTGCAGGGCCACACAGGGCGGCACCTGGGTCAGTCAGGGGGCAGAGGGAGTACAGGGTACATGTGGGCGTGAGCTTTTGCTATGGGTTTGAGGCCAGGTAAGCAGGCTTCCTGGGGGGCTCAGATGGTAAGGAATCTGCCTGCTATTCAGGAGACCCAGGTTCGATCCTTGGATTGGGAAGATCCCCTGGAGAAGGGATCCAGTATTCTTGCCTGGAGAATCCCATGGACAGAGGAGCTGGGTGGGACACAGTTCATGGGCTCGCAAAGAGTCGGATGTGACTGAGCGAGTAATACAAGCAGGCCAATGTTGGCTAGCTGGAATAATTTCAGTGGGTTCCGCAGCCGCTAGCTGAACAGTGCCTGACCCTGGGGCAATTCAGGCAAGGGGAGAGTGGCCCAGAGGGCAGGTCAAGCCCTGATTCAGAAGGTGGTTGGGGTGTAGGCTCTGGATTGGCTGATTTGCATCTGAAACATGTGTTTTCCAGGGAGCTGTTTGCTTCCTTTAGGTGTCAGTTAACCCTGGGAAGGGCAGTCCTTCCTGGATCATCCAGGCTCCAAGATGTCCAAGCATCAAGCATATAAAATAAAAAAGACATGATTAATACGGAGCCCAGTTCTTCTGAGACAAAACCACATGTGTTCTGCTACACCCATTCATCCTTGTCAAAGACCAGAAGACAGTTCCTTGAGACCCAAAGAAGGAGGCACCTTTTTTTTTTTTCTTTTTTGGCCTAAGAACAATCATTCCCTCATTCCAGAGTGTGTGGCTTCATTCCCCTTCTTCATCTTTCTCTTCCTGCAATCACTTGCTGTGTGATTTCCATCATGATGACTGTCTTGGCTGGGTCTAGCCTAGGTAAGTGTCAGCGTCTGACTAAAGACACAGTGGACTGGCCAGGGGCACCATAACAATAATGAGCAGACAGAAGGATATGAAAAGCCCTTGAATTCTTTGCCGTGCCTCTCTCTTTCCTATGGCCACAGCTTAGGCTGGACATATTGTAGTATTATTAACCCTTTCAGGCTGGCAGTCAGCAGGAATTCAGATCAGCGGTCTTCTTTGCCAGGAATTAGAGGCAAGCCCCAGAGGATCCTGTCTGCAGTCCCTTGAAAACATTTTCATTCCCACCAAGGTTTGGCTGAGTGGTTGAGAAAGGACCCAGAGAAAAGTTTTGAGCTTTCAAGTTAAAGTAACCTGACTTTGAATCCTGGAGGGTAAGGAGCCCTTACCCTTACCCTTACCCTTACCCTCTCTGGCCCTCCGTCTTCTCATCTGTAGAGTAGGGAGGAGACCACCCACCTGGTGGGGCGTGGGAAGGCTCATGAGTCCCAGCGTGAAGTGACCACTGATGTACAAGGTGTGGGAATATGGTGGTGAGATGAAGCTCTGCACCAAGTCTAACATGGGAGACAGACAGAAAAAAAAAAGAAGCAAATAAACACAGAAAAACAAAAATTTGTAACAAGTGCTCTCTGGGACATAATATGCACTGTTAGAGTCTAGGGGGTGGGAAACAGCTTTTGCAAAGGTAATTAGGAAAGGTCTGTTTCATGAGGGGAGATTTAGAGTGAAACCTGGAGGTGAGAAGTAGTCATGAGAGAGTGGGTGGGGGAGAAAGGAGACAGCGTGTGCAAAGGCTCTGGGGCCGGGAAGGTGCACTTGCTGTAGGGATGGCTGAAAAGCAGTGAGTGAGGAAGATGGGGATAAAGCAGGAAAAGAAGGCAGGGAACAGCCCTGTGGTCCCTTGTTGACTTTCAGATCTTATCCTAAGTAGGGCAGGAACTGTTGAAGGGTTTTCAGCAGGGAGAGTGCCATGACTGGATATGTACTTAAAAAAAAAAATGTGTGTTTATTTATTTCTTTGGCTGTGCCAAATCTTAGTTGCGGCACGCAGGATCTTCAGTTGTGACATGTGAACTCTTAGCTGCAGCATGTGGAATCTAGTTCCCTGACCAGGGATTGAACCCTAGCTCCCTGCACTGGGAGCTTGGAGTCTTAGCCACTGGACCACCAGGGAAGTCCCTGGATATATGTTTTTGTTGCTATGCACGGGCTTTTTCTTGTTGCAGTGCACAGGCTTTCTGTAGTTGCAGGCTTCTCGTTGCAGTGACTTGGCTTGTTGCAGAGCACAGGCTCTGGGGCGCTTGGGCTTCAGTAGTTGCCTCAGGTGGGACTCGGTGTGGCACAGGGGCTTAGTTCCTTCGAGGCGTGTGGAATCTTCCTGGACCAGGAATCCAACCTGCATCCCTTGCATTGGCAGGTGGGCTCTTATCCACTGGACTGCTAGGAAAGCCCTGGATATGTTTTTTTAATGGCCCCTCTGGCTGCTGAGTGTTGCACGGATTGGAGGAATCAGCCAGTCATGTCCTCCGGCTCAGGTGAGGGGAAGGGTGGCTGGGGTTAAGTTGGAGGTAGTGGAGACAGACAGGAAAGTTTAGGTTCAAAATGCAGGTAGTTAAAAAATTTTTTTTTATTTTATTATTATTTTTTTAAATTAGACATTTCCCTGGTGGTCTAGTGATTAAGATGTCATGCATACACACGCATACACACACTCTCTTTTTTATACAAACACACTCTTTTAAGATTCTTTTCCCACATAGGCCATGGTAGAGTATTGAGTAAAGTTCCCTGTGCTATATAATGGGTCCTTATTAATTATCTGTTTTGTACATGGTAGTGTGTATATGTCAATCTCAATCTCCCAATTTATCCCTCCCCTGCCCACGTTCCTTCTTGGTAATCATAAGTTTGTTTTCTACATCTGAAACTATTTCTGCTTTGTAAATAAGTTCATTTGTACTATTTTTAAGATTCCACTAATAAGCGATCTCACATGATATTTGTATTTCTCCGTCTGACTTCACTCAGCAGATTGCTGCAAATGGCATTATTTCATTCCTTTTTTCTGGCTGAGAAATAGTCCACTGTATATATGTATAGCACCTTCTTATCCATTCATCCAAATGTGTTTTAGAGGAAATCAATAGGAATCAGTGACTGTGTACTGACTTCTCTCTTTTCAGTAACAAGTTGGTCTTAATTTTATCACATATGGTCTTAAAAGTGTACCTGTCACTATTAAAAAAATGCATCTTCAGACCCACGTTCTCCATGCTGAAGGCTCACCAGCACTTTCTTCTTGTTTTTTCATCACAGTTTTAATATATGACATTTGGGGCTACATCCTCCTCCTCTGTTGTCTTCCCTGGTGGCTCAGAGGGTAAAGAATCTGCCTACAACACATGAGACCCAGCTTCGATCTCTGGGTGGGGAAGATCCCCTGGAGAAGGGAATGGCAACCCACTCCAGTATTCTTGCTTGGAGAATCCCATGGGCAGATGAGCCCGGTGGGCTACAGTCCTTGGGGTGGCAAAGAGTCAGGCACAACTGAGTGACTGGTACTCAGCACTCATTCTCTGTTGGAAGGGTGTCCTGTGCACTGCAGGTGGTGTAGCTTTTACCCACTGGAGGCCAGGAACCACTTTCCACTCCCCACAGTTGTGACAACCAAAAATAGCTTCAGATATGGCTAGTTGTTTGCTGGTGGGGGGTGAGGGGGTGACATTACCCCTGGTGGAGAGCCATTGACCCACATCACTGAAATCAAGGACCATGACCTCAGCCTTGGCCCTGGGATTACATAGGCAGCTTTGAATTTAGGCTGGGCTTTGTTCTGTGTGGCCCCGATAATGACAATGATAATGATGATGGTAATATATAATAATAATCATCCTTAGGGCTGACACTGACTATGGTTACCGTGCCAGACTCTGTTCTAAGCTTTGCTTATGATTACCTCATTTGTCTTCTGAATAGCCTCACCACATAGGTTTCATTATTACCCCATTTTACAGAAGAAGAAGCAGGCAAGCAAGGTTAGAAGTTCAGCTGGGTTCACAGATGCTAAATTGTAAGTAAGACCCAAACCCTACCGTGCTAAAGTGCTGGTTCTAATCTCAAAGACAGTGGGTGGCCACTGAGTGGTGTTAAGAAGGAAGCCATGGGCCAGATTTGCAGGTCGGAAAAGTGGTGTTAGAGGCCAGGGTAGAAGATGAATCCACGGTGGACCAGTGAGGCTGGAGGCAAAACTGATGTGGAATCCTGGTCTGTAGGAAGCATCTACAACCACCCAGGGGGAGAAGCAAGTTGCCCGGAAGAATGGGGCTGTTCATTCAGCTCATTCACTCGTTCAGGTCACGAGTATTTACTGAGGATTTCTGTTGTGCCCGTTGCTGTTCTAGGCACCAGGCCTGATACTCTAACTCCCCTGGTAGAGTTTAGAATCCAGTGGGAGGAGATGGATGCACAAAACAAAATACAAAACAGCAATTATGCCATCATGCAAACCAACCACAGAGATGCTTAGATATGATGACGAGTTCTAGGTAGGAAATGGGGCGGAATCAAGGCAGATGGAGTGAGGGGTCCCTATTCTAGGTGGGGTGGCTTTAACAATTTATTTATTTTATTAATTTTGGCTGCATCAGGTCTTTGTTGCTGCACAGGCTTTCTCTAGTTGTGGCAAGCAGGGGCTGTTCTTCCTTCTTCAGACTTCTCATTTCCATGGCTTCTTCTGTTTCAGAGCTTGAGCTCTAGGGCGTGAGCGCTTCAGTAGTCGTAGTGCAGGGGTTTAGTAGCCCTGGGGCATGTGGAATCTTCCCAGAGCAGGGATTGAATCTGTGACCCCTGCATTGGCCAGCGGATTCTTAACCCCTGGACTACCAGGGAAGTCCGGGGGTGGCTTTTTAAAAATAAATTTTATTGGAGTATAGTTTCTGCTATACAGCAAAGTGAATCATCTGTGTGTATACATATATCCCCTCTTGTTTGGATTTCCTTCCCCTTTAGGTCACCCTAGAGCAGTAAGTAGAGTTCTCAGTGCTGTATAGTAGGTCCTCAATAGTTTTCTATTTTATCTGTAGCAAATATATGTCAGTCCCAATCTCCCGGTTCATTCTCCCTCCCTTATTCCCTTGGTAGCCACAGGTTTGTTCTCTACATCTGGGTAGGTGGAGTGGCTTTTAAGTTGAGCTTCTAGGAAGGGAAGAACCCTGCCTCGGGAAGCCTGCGGTGGGGGGCATATTCTGCAGTGAGAAATCTTTCTAGTAGGACAGTCTTGGGGTGTTCTAGAAGGGGCAGTGAGGCCAGAGTTGAGGGTGGAATGAGCAAAGGGGAGGAGTGCCTCGTGGACCAAGGCCAGGATTTTGTTTTCAGTCTGAGTGCAACGAGAACCATTTGGAGATTTTTAAGCAGAGGAATGCTTCGTCTGTTTTTAGGAATGAAAACATCTCTCTGGTGGCACTGGGTGAGAATGGAGTATTCGTGTTAGGGGCTGGTGGAAGATGCCCTTGGGGGCCTAGGAAGATTCAGCCAGAACAGGGAGGAGGGGGTTTGGTCTTCAGGCAGGAGTGGATGGACCACTGCAGCTTCGAGGAGGAATGAGAGCAACACCTTCAGATCCCAGAGATGCTGGGAGAGCAACCCTTTCCCACCCACAGGAAGTCAAGAGCTGGGGTCCAGATCCAGCCAAGACACCTGGAGACACCCCACATGACCCCGCCCCCTACCCTGACTGCCCCAGAAGCAAAGTCACGTGGCCTCATGAACCACTGACACATGCGTCTGCTGGAACCTTCCTCGCCAATTCTATTTTTGCTTCCCTTGGCAGCTCCGTGGAAATTAAAAGGCTATTTGCAGTGACTAATGTTGCTAATTCTGATCAAACAATTTAAAATTCATCCTTCACCATATCGGAGACCCACTAGGGAACAGAATTAACACATCATTTGTGGCAATTTCTATGACGGTTGGTAGAAAACAAAAAAGACATCAAAATTGGTCTCAATTCAAACCGATGCTCATTAAACTGCCTCTTTTAAAATATCCCATCTTGATCTATACAATAGCTCTCCTTCTATTCCGGCTTATTAGCCAAGGGGAGGAACCTTGACAAGCTGGCTGCTGACTCCCAGGTGCCAGGAACTTCCTTGGGAGTCTGGTGGGAATGCACTCTGCTGTCCTCACTCACCCAGCACCCTTCCAGCTTCACATCCAGCTCCAGCTACCTGCCTTGGGTCCTCCTGTCCAGAGAGGGCAGTGTGGTTCCTGTCTCCAAAAGTTAAAGTTCAAGAAGCCAAGTATTAAAAAGAAAATCAAGCTTCCCAGTCTTGCCTAAAATTGAGCCATTTGCATACCACCTGTGTGGTCTTTGCTGTATCCAAATCCATACTCTGTGATTTCCTTAATATGAAGCCAACTCTTTAAAAAATGTAATTAATAATTTAATTTATGCAGGAACCTTTATAACCTATCTAATATATCCATTAAATGAACACATTAATTCGATTTTAAACAGGAAACTTTATAACACTATTAGAAATGTTTGAAAGTCAGCATCACATGCAATAAACATTAAGTGTAAAAATAAAATCTAAAAGCTCTGTGGCTCAGTGGTAAAAAATGCACCTGTTGATGTAAGAGAGGCAAGAGACGTGATTTGATCCCTTTGTCAGAAGATCCCCTGGAGAAGGGAATGACAACCCACTCCAGCATTCTTGCCTGGAGAATCCCATGGAGAGAGGGCTACAGCCCATGGGGTCACAGAGCTCCCGGAAAAGGGGACCTGTCATCCCAGTAGCTGTCTCTTTTGTATCCTACAAGATCAGATTCAGACTACAGAATCTTAAAAAATTTGCTTGATTTTTTTTTTTTTTATCACACATCCTGGGTCCCTGCAATTACCCAGGTCCACGGTTATGATAATGTCTCTCGTTTCCTTTCCATTCTGCCTTTCCCATCATTATGGCAACCCACAAAACAAAAAGGGCAGAAGGAAGGTCTTTGATATTATCTTTCCTGGGGGCTTTGCCACATCCTTTGATCTTCTTGTAGACACAACCCCATCAGGAAGTTCAGCACTGGGTATTGAACAGCCTGGGTTACCTGAAATTTATTCATTTGTGGCCCAGATTCCTATCAGAGAAGTGTGGGAAATAACTAACAATTCTAAAGCAATTAACTGGAAATCACAGAAAAGTCATTATGCAAATCTGTGGCAGATTGAATTCTCTGCAGATGGGTCAACAGTAGCTCTAGCACTACATGCTGTGCTAGAATCTTCCCAGCCTCTCAAGAGTTGTAGCCTCTGTCCCCTCCTCGTGAAACTGGATGGGCCTTGGTGACTGTCTTGACCAACTGACTATGGCAGAAGTAATGGTATAGGACTTCTGAGCCTAGGTCATAAGAATGCTTTCCCTAAAAAACTTAAAACAGTCACCATGTGATCCAACAATTCTACTCCTGGGCACATATCCAGAAAAGACAAAAACTCTAATTTGAAAAGAAACATGCACCCCTATGTTCATAGCCACACTATTTATAGTGACCAAGACATGGAAGCAACCTGTGTCCATCAACAGAGGAATGGACAAACAAAATGTGGTATATATGTATACACACACAGACACACACAACAGAATACTACTCAGCCATAAAAAAGAATGACATTGTAAGTCAGACAAAGAAAGACAAATATTATATGATATCACTTATATGTGGGGCTTCCCAGGTGGCACTAGTGGTAAAGAACCTGCCATCAATGCAGGAGATGTAAGAGACATGGGTTCAGTCCCTGAATTGGGAAGATCCCCTGGAGGAGGGCATGGCAACCCACTCCAGTGTTCTTGCCTGGAGAATCCCCATGGACAGAGGAGCTTGGTGGGCTACAGTCCATAGGGTCACAAAAAGTCAGACATGACTGAAGTGACTTAGCACATATCACTTATATGTGGGATCTAAAAAAATGATATAAATGAACTTATTTACAAAACAGAAACAGACATGGAAAATAAACTTATGGTTACCAACGAGAAAGTGGCCAGAGGG